>VZTI01001648.1:2603899-2644687 GCA_013397865.1 Struthidea cinerea | reverse complement strand
CGTGGGTGGCTCAGGGGTCCCGGCGTGCGGGGCACCGCCGAGGCCGCTGTCCCGGTCCGTGGCAGTGGTGCGGGCTAAGGGGAATCCCCGCGGCTCGGAGGGGGCTAGCGGTGCCCGGGGGATGCTGCTGCCGTTCGGTAGGTGCTGGAGATGTCCTCCCCGCTCTGGTACGCGCAAGAGAAGCCATCGCTTCCGTCACTCTCTCCTGTACCCTGAGGGGAGAAGGGTGTGAGACTGCTGCTGTAAAAGTCATCCCGCCTGATGGAGGCTCTGCACCCCTCCCAAGTTCTCGGAGGGAGCTGGAGCAAGTCTGGGCAAATAGCGTAAAGGCGATGGTTTGGGTTTGTTTTAGCAGGCTGTCAGGTAGCGATGATCGTGCTGTACGTTTATAATTATCTACTTCACGCCCATATTATCTCACAAGAGCAGGCTGCTGCAATGGCGAGACGAAATAGTTACCCTGGCAGAAAAGAGTAATCAGAAGTGTCAGGATAATCTACCTTTATATGCAGGTTTCAGTAACAGCACCTGTCACCGTAAGTGTCCTACCACCTTACACGTTGGAGCTGCTCTAAGACAGAAAAAAGCATTAGGTGTTCAGGTATCTGTAGGATGAGTACAACATAATGCTTTTATAAAGTTTTGGGGGGCTATTGGTTGCTAATGTGGAGCTAATGTTTTACTGTAAGTCATACTTTTAACTTTACAAACAGGACAAGAAACCGATAAAGAAATGGAAGGTGCTCTTGATGATGTAGCAAAACAATTGGACAAGCAAGCCCTGGAGGAGAAAGAAAAAGATGATGATGATGAAGGCAAGTATAACTTACGTTTTCTCTTACCATTTCCAGTTTCAACTTCTTCCGAGCCTCTGTTTTAACAGACTGTTTACAGGGGTCTTTCTTGGTTTGATTTGGGTTGGGTTTCTTTTTGGAGAGGTGAGATGCAACTATCTATACTTTCTACTTTTCATCAATGATTTTGCTGTCACACAGGCATACATACAAAAAATAACAGGAATACAAGCTTTGTTAAAGGTTTTTGTTTTCAAGGATCTGGTGAAGGGAAATGTTTAGTTTGAGATAAGGTAAGCTGTAAATCATTCTCACTTGCATTGCTATGGTTAGCAGACATTTATGTTCTGAATTATGTCTCTTGTTCTTGGCTTAAAACAAAACTGAGCAAATTTTAAGGGTGCATTTTAATTAATAGGTTTTAGAGTCTCTACCAGTGACTTGAAACCTGCTCATCTGTAATTATACTTTTTCATTAAAATTGAATTGGGGCGAGATTAATACATAAGCAAGACACGCACTTTGTTTGTTGTTTGTGCTATGCAGCTGATTTTCTAAGCAAGAACCTTGAAAGTGTCTGTATTGAAATCCAGACTGGGTCCATCTTTTCTGTAGGAATATCTGAAAAAGGTGCTGTATTTCCTTTTGTTTGATGGATGGTTCTCAACAGAAATGGATGTTTAAGAAAGCACATTTCTTAAATTAGTAATTTAGTTTCCTTTTTCTGAATTAGCATATAAAGTTGGCTCAGCACTTTGAGCAGTCTGCCTAGAAATCTTCTTAGTTCACTTGCTGGAATTTGTCCTGGAATTTAATTTTAATGAATTGGGTATGGAAGTTTTAAAAAATTAAATCAGTGTGCTGAGGCATATTAAATAACAAATTTGTCTTTGGCCATTATCGTTCTGCAGCATTGAGATTAATGCAGGTACTTTTCATAGAAATGTATTCTGATGGTTTGTTTTGTGGTATCTTTAAGGTTATGGAGTTGGAAGTAATGCAATAGGTGCTTTGCCATCATTGCAACTTGAGGAAGAAGTATTGAGGAGGATAGTGAAAGCTGTATGCAGTGAAATCTTTGAAATCATTAGAATAGTTAGAGGTCTGTCTCGGGAGAAATAACATTGATAGTTGCAGATCAAATGCTGTGCTCTCCTCTCCTTTTTTGAAGTATTAGCAATTAGTATTACAGTATTAGAAGGCATAATGAAGTGATGCTATGACTGAATTAATAATCTTTTTTTTCCACGTGTTAGACTTGGATGTGTTTTTAGTAAAACTGGTACTTTTGCAGAAAAATTAAAACTAATTAAGTTTTTTGAAGACAACTGTTTTCTTGCCTGTACTGGTTCTCGCTATTTGCCATCTTAATTGTGTAGTTTCAGAATTGTTTCTTTAAGACGTGCTGCATTAGATTAAAATCAGTAAAATACCTACTCCCTTTTTTTTCTTTCCCTTGATAAGCCCGTAACTGAGTGGCCTCAAAAAGGAGATTCTATAACTTTTGAACTCTTGGAGAGATTGGGAAGTGCTCTTTGGATTTGCCTTGCCATGTTGGAATACGCTGATATGTAACATTTTTGCATGATACTTAGCATTTTTGCATGCTAAGTTATTACATGGCTATACCAAAATGATATAAGGTTGGACTTCTGTTTTGCAAAGATCTGAAATAGCTTTTCTGGTGACAGTTTTTTTCATTAGCATTGTCTTCGTTAACCTGAAGACAAACAGGGTATTGGTCAGATGCAGTAGTTACGTTTCTGGCAGCACAGTTAGTCTGCAGCAGTCTTCAAGGACATGAAAGCCTAGACAGGGTTAGTTTGGCTCGCAGTTGGCGGTTTCACGTGCAGTGATGTATGAAAAAGCCACAATACGCAGGTAGCAACACCACCAATATTGAAGAAATGCTGGGCTTTTTTCCCTTCAGTTTAGGCCTAGCCTTTAAAAAAAAATCCAAAAATCACTTGGTGAATGAACTGGAGTATATCTAATTAATTTCTTTAAGAGGTTTGCGCACTGCTCAAGGTCAAGAGAAATGTGACAAAGTTATCTCATTTTAAAGAAACTTATATGCCCTGCTAAGGATTTTTAGTTGCCTGTGAAATATAGATTGATGAAGAATCTGGTAGGTTGGGACTGTTCTGGATACAAAGTAGTTATATTTGCAATTTTTTACAGAAACTTAAGATACTTAATGCCATAGTGAGCTGGGGAGGGGCAGGAGTGACATTACTGAAATTTGCCCCAGCTGCAGGATTACAGCACTCATCATGGCATAAAAATGCAGATGATAGTGAGCATCATGGGAGGCTTGAAATCTAGTGAGTGGAACAGCTGATCAGTGTTGTGGTTTGGTTTTGTTTTTAAATACAAGCTTCTGTATAAATATACTCAAAATGGAATGCTTTGACTTGATTCTAGAAGTTCTTTCAATTTTACTTTTTGCTGTAGTTGAAAATGTTCTAAACGTAATGACTAGTACTTGTCAACTTTGAAAAGAATTTGTGTTTAGGATCAGAAGGTTTAGGTAGCTGACAGCACTTGAGATACTGAGTATGAAGTAAGTAAGCGTTATATGTAGCCAAATGCGAAGTCTGCAGGGTTATTGTTGCCTCCCAGATGTGACTGTAAATGGTGTGGCTGATTCTTGGTGCTTACATGTTGTGCTCCCTGGAAACCTCCCACTGGTATATATTCACAGAATGTTTTGGGTTGGAAGGGGCCTTTAAAGGGCATCTGGTCCAAGCCCCTGCAGTGAGCTGGGACATCTTCAGCTAGATCAGATTGCTCAAAGCCCATTCAGCCTGAGCCTGACTATTTCCAGGGATGGGGCATCTTCCACCTCTCTGGGAAACCTGTTCCAGTGTTTGACCACCCTTGTATCTCCCATGTGCAGTGGTTTTACTGAGTGTTGTTTGTGACCTTCCCTGTTATCTCAAGATTAAACTTATCCTGGCCTAGAGTGCTGTCATCTTTACTTCTTTGGGGTCTTTATCTTCTCAGATGCAGTAAGTTCTTTTAGCTGAAGCATCAGAAGATGGATTGAAAGCAGTAGCTTCTAGCTTTTTGTTAGCTGTTGTGTCTAATACAGTTATCTCTTGTGTCCTTCAACAATTCCAGACATCTATTTGCCTGCATTGAAAACAGAGGAATATGTAGGACTTTCTGAAAACTGAAGCTCTGTTTACCTGAGCTCTGTTTTTTCCTCTGTTTGGTGATACGTTTGTTGTCAACTTTCAAAACTATTTTGTGATGTTTGTGTTTGGTGTAGGGACTGGAAAGGCTGAGTGTTTGGTGTAGGGACTGGAAATGCAGATGGTTTGGATGTTGTCTTTTAATCCATTAAATTCTGCTGTGAGAGAAGTGTTTCCAGATAGTCCAGATGTTTTTGTGTTTTGTTCAGACTTCTTTGGTTCTTTAAGATTATTTTATGTTCACCTGAGCACTTTCTTTCCTATAGATGGAGAGGGTGAAGGAGATGGAGCTACTGGGAAAAAGAAAAAGAAGAAGAAAAAGAAGAAAGGACGTAGGTATCAAGCATAAAAATACAGACTATGTGAATATTTGGTATTAAGTGTGTGCAAGTGTTCTTCTTGGCAGCGGAAACAAATTTTGGGCTCCAGATCGTGTTTGTAGGCTAAGTCTGGCCAAGTTGTCTTCTTTCTGGTATCCCTGAATGCCATTGAGGGCATTCATTGGCCTTGAGCATTGGCCAAATAAAGTCATATGAGGGCATTTTGATAGGATGTTGTCTCGGTAGAAGCCCAGATTCTAGTTAAGGAGATCTTAAATAACTTTTGCTGTTTAACTTTTATGGTTGAAATAAGATGGTTAGTATTTCCAGAGTCCCATGTGTAACACTTTCTTCAATTATACTCAACAGCTAAGGTCCAGACAGATCCACCTTCTATTCCAATATGTGATCTATTTCCCAGCAATGTGTTCCCGAAGGGAGAAGAATGTGAATATCCACCAACACAAGATGGGTGAGTGTTTTAAGCTTAAGAAATAAATGCTTTCATTTTGATGTGCTGAAAAAAATGTTAATGTACAACTAAATGGACAAAATGAGTAATGTACTTTGAATTTTGCCTTTTTTTTTTCTTTTAACTGGATTATCCAGGAACTCAATGAATACAAGTCTTCAGGCCAGAAGTGTTTGTCCTTCCCTACCCTTTTAAGTAAGGTGTAGCCAGTATGAGCAGAATTGCCATGAGGCGGGGGGCCCTTGAGACCCAGGGTACCAACAGGCTTTCAGAAGGCAGCTTGTAAGAAAAACATTGTTTGAATTAGAAGTGAGTGAAGGTTTAAAATTCAGGGAGATGAGACACCATTATGCAGCAGTTTTGTGACCATTGAGAAGCCAACTTTTTGTTATTTACTCTTTGGCAGGGACATGTCAATCTCTCCATTGAATTTAAAAGCCTACTTGGTAGGCTCTGTACTTTGCTTCTCTCTCTTGGAATGAATAGACAGTTATTGTAACCTCACCTGTTTTTTGTAACTCATACTGATGTGGGAATAATGTGCAGCTGCACTAAACAAGCTACAGCTTCTAGTGATTCACTGGAACAGAGATCTGCATCCTTACTTTTTTACAGAAGACAACTATTTCTTTATGCTTTGTTAGGAACTAGGGCATACCAACTTGAATGAGTTTTCCTGATTTTTTGTTTTTCCTATGTGAAGTGTTGTGGAAGGTCATATTTTATCTGGGAGAGACAGGGGGTGCGTGGCATAGAATTAGCTTGAATTGCATGAAAACCTGAATGAAAAGACCAAGTATTCCTGAAAACTTTGAAACTTCCCAGGAAATATTGAATCAAAGCTCTTAAAAAAATAGTTTAAACCAAAGGGAGAGAGTAGGGTAAATATTTATGTGTCTGAAAGCATTGTCTAGTTTTCAATGACTTTTTCTTCAGAATGAAATTACTTTGAAATGGTTTTTTATTGGTTATTTAAAGTCAATAGCTATTTCTCGTAGAGTGTAAGTAAGAGTCTAGTGCACCCTATGAATTGTGCTCAGATAATATGGTTTCATTTTTAAGAGATGAAAATTTGCTTTTGAGGAAGCTTTTTCTTCTTTTTCGTGACTTCAGTTTGACCACAAGGTGTACTCCTGTTTATTTATAAATGACTGCCTTGTTTGCATGCACAAGATTAGCATGCTAAGGAAGAGCTTTCACAGAATAGTTCTGACAGGCTGATCCAGGAGTGGTTCTTTAATGTTCAAGAGTTCAGTATTTTTCTGTATATGCGTATGTGCTACTTTCATAAGAATATGATTTAAGTAAACCAGAAAATTAGATGATAAACATCTTAAGCATGTACATAGTTTATTAACAAATAACACACTGTTTTTATACCTCTGATGCATATTTAGCTATTGAAGATTAAATTATTTGCTCAGGTTTAACTATTATTTATTGAAAAGGAAAAGAATAAAAGCAATAAAAACAAACCTGCTTTCATAACAGGATTTAAGCGGGGTGTCTTTTCTGTACCATGAGTGTTCTGCTGTGGAGGAAGAACATATGCTTCTAAGGAACCTGAAATTGTTTCCTCATATAATGTGCTTAAGCAGATATGTGCTTAGTTTTGTTCCTAATTTAAATATTGAAATCTTACAATGCTACTTTAGTGTTTCCTAATATAAGCAGCTACTTAAATTAGTAGCTGACATTAATGCCAGGATATTTCATATTCTGAGTAATAGCTTCATTTTATATATTGGTGGTGCATTTTTGTGCCTCGTCTCTTATTCATGCTGAGGTCAGTAGGGTTTTTGTCTTTGATTTTTTTTAAGAGTTGCACTTCTATTCTTAACTCTTGATGTCATGTGCTTTCGAAAGTTACCTCTCATCAACCTACAATTGTGTATTTTGTGTGAGAAGTTCAACTAGAAGTGGTTGTCTTTCAAATTTCAGCAAAAAAACCCCAGCAGATAATCAAGACTTACTTGATAGACAACAGACTAACAGGTTTAACATTTTTATATCTCCAGTTTTGGGGTTTTTTTTTTTTAAAGCTTGTGTTTTTTCTTGAAGACACCTGAATTTGAAGTGATACAACCAGGAGGGCAGAAAAAAAATAAGTAATATTTTATGATACACCAATTTTGTTAAAGTAGAATTAAGGAATTCTTGACCCTGCCTACTTGTTTCTGCCTCTGTGCTGTTACAGAGTCCAGGTTGGCTCTGGAAGGTACCTTGAAGTTCATCTAGTTCCAGCCCACCTGCTGTGGGTAGGGGCATCTTCCACAACTTTTGCAGGCAACCTGTTCCAGTGCCTCAACACCCTCACAGTAAAGGATTTCTCCCTAGCTTCCAATCTAAATCTACTATCATTACCATAATGGTAATAGCCATTACCCCTTGTCCTGTCACTACATGACCTTGGAAATAAGTCCCTGTCCAGCTCTGCCTTTCAGGTTCTGGAAGGAGCTATAAGGTCTCCCCAGAGCATTCTCTTCTCCAGGCTGAGCAGCTCCAACTCTCCTCAGCCTGTGTTCATAGGAGTGGTGTTACAGCCGCCATCATCTTCATGGCCTTCCTCTGGACTCACTTCAACAGGTCCATATCTTTCTTGTGTTGGGGGCCCCAGAGCTGAATGTAGTACTCCAGGTGGAGTCTCACAAGAATGGAGTAGAGGGGCAGAATCACTTTCCTTGACCTGCTGGCCACACTGCTTTTGATGCAGCCTGGTGTATGATTTGGCTTTCTGGGCTGTGAGTGCACCTTGCTGGGTCATGTGGAGCTTCTTGTCCACTAACACCCCCAAATCCTTCTCCTCAGAGCTGCTCTCAATCCATTCTTCACCCAACCTGTATTTGTGATGTGATTGTCCTGACCCAGGGTGCAGAACCTTGCACTTGGCCTTGTTGAACTTCGTGAGGTTCACACAGGCCCACCTCTCAAGCCTGTTATGGTCCCTCTGGGTGGCATCCCTTCCCTCCAGCATGTCTGGATTATCTGTGTGAAGATGATCTGGGGAAATTATTTTCTGGAATTCTTTGATCGTTAAAATCTAGTTTACAGTGTGATCCTGTGAAGATCTGTACTAGTGAAAAGTGTGGGCTGTGAATTGGAGTGAAAAGCTGGACCAAATGGCTTGGAGCAAGATTTGAACATCTTCATCTGACATGGTGCGAGGCCTTCATCTGATCGATTGACCTTTCACATGTCCTGACGTGCTTAGGCCCAAGCATAAATTCTTGTTGCCTCCCTTCCTGAGCTCCCAGGTGGCAGTAGCGCAGCTTTGTCAGTAAAATGCTTTGGGTCTGATACAGTGTTTTTACACGTAGAGGCTCTTCTGTCCCCCAGTGACTTGCATGAAGTGACTATATGCTGAAATACAGTAAGACAGAGTGAGGATGGCTTTCTGCCAGTTTGCTGGAGTTTGCACTCAGGTCTGTGACAGATGGCAGAGCAGCTGCCCAGACTCTGTCAGCAGTTCTTGCTACCAAGGGTTGTTCACTGCTGGAATCCAGAACAGTCTGAAAGGATCCTTGAGTCTCTGTCCCCAGCATTTTTCTGCAGTGCACCTTTTCTGTCTTCAATGACTACTGTGCTGGCAGAAGTCCAGTTTTCTACTGGTAGTGCAGGGGCCCAGGTGTTGCAGCCCATTGCTTTCTTTTTTTGGTAGAATTTGCCAGATTTAGGCAAATTGTAAGAGTAGTATGTGTGATGCTTGCTATTGGAGCAATAAAACTGCTCAGAAAGGTAGATGTGGGATTTCTCCTTTGCACTGTTGTTACTTTTATCTGAAAAGAGGCAGAAAGTGCAACGGAAACAAGCAAAGGGGTCTCAAAATATTTTGGATCCTCTGATCATCCTGAGAAAGATTTATGGACTAGCCTGTTATCCTCCTTTATCTTTTCAACTCTTTTTAAATTCTTGGTATAAATATATATACTTACAATTTAGATATAAGTATATATTCTTAGTTGACAATGCAGCAAAATTGCAGGGCATGCTCTCTTGGTTCACCTGTTTTTTGGCTGGAAAGAAGACTCTCAAAATGGAGCTAAGTTACATGTCTATGAAACAGGTGAAAAGCTACACCTTTGGATTTCAAAAACTAATCCTTTACACTCTGTGTACTCAGTTGTTTGCTTAGAATCAACTCATTTACATTAATTTCTGAATTTGAAAACTTTGGCGTATTTCAGCATCTTTGGTCCATCTTGTCCACCACCCATTTTTCTTTTAAGACCCACCTGCCAGCACGTGTAGCTGTGTATTGTTTTTGGTAGTTTTTGTCTTGCATAGCATGTACGGAGCTCTTTGAGTCATCACTGGGGTTTTTTGCACTATTGTGTGGCTTCAGCTTCACCATTTGAAGAGTTATCTCTACTTTGTAGTCAGAGTAGTTTTCTAGTTAAGTTCTGACAGTTGCTGGAGTACTTAAATTATGTTTGTTTGCTTTCCTGGAACCTTAGTTGCATTGGATTTTTGCATAATGCAAAATATATTCAAAGCTAATCTTATACTTAGTCCTGTATTAAAAAATATTCGTGTATTTGTTCTGTGAACCTACCAAAGAGCCAGAATGAGTGGTGCTCTCCTGTAACAAATGTTAATTCACCATCTAGCCCATTTAGAAAGTAACATTTTGGCATGTGTCATAGTTACCATGCACTGTGTTAGGTGTTATTACCTAAATATTCTGAGAGTGAATGAACATAATTCTGGAACTGCAAGCTCTTAAATTTTGAAGATGCTTATTGTCTGTGTCAGCAACAGTTTCTGGGCCAAGCAGCCACGCTACAGTGCTGAGGTTCATCTCTATACAGGAACAATGCTGTCTGAATGAGTAAGATGGTGAAAAAAATAAACTTTTTGCATGAGTAGAGCCTGTTGCAGTTTTTTTTCCCTGCTAAATTTAAGGTGGAATTGCAGGCATTAATATGAATTTTATATGCCTGTTCTGTCTCTTTGAAAACTTAGGCAGCCTTCAAGCACCCTGCTTCTGTGGGCCTTTGGTAGGATGTTGCTGCCTTTCACAGCTGCTAGTCTGTGGTAGTGATAGATTTTTTCTTTTTTTTTTTTAAATAGGCTTCCTTTTTTTCTGAAAATTGTGTAAGTCAGGATCTTTTCTGTTAACACAGGGGAATGCATACCTGACTGGTTAATAAACACTTTGCAGGCTTTAGATGTAATGACTGCTGGGATTATCGTAACTTGCTTGAAACATTTCCTTTATTTTCAAGGCGAACTGCTGCTTGGAGAACAACTAGTGAAGAGAAGAAAGCACTAGACCAAGCCAGCGAGGAAATCTGGAATGATTTTCGGGAGGCTGCAGAGGCACACAGACAAGTGAGGAAATACGTTATGAGCTGGATAAAACCTGGAATGACAATGATAGAAATCTGGTGAGGACACACATCTTCTGGAAGACCTCTGCTGTAGATTTTTTTTTTTCTTCATTTTCCAGAGGGGGAGAGATTTAGTCTCAGTTTCGTGTGCTTAATTCACTGTGTAATGAGTGTTGGGGAGATTTGTGTTTGAAGTACACAACCAATGTTGCCAATTATTTCCTTTAAGTTTCCTCTTGTATTTTTAGCTTATGCAGCTTTACAGGGCCTGGGATTATACTGAATTTTAAACTAAGCTTTCCATTATGCTCGCTTACTTTGATTATGTGCATTTACATTTCAGTGCCTTCGCTGCTCTGCAGCAGTGCTGGGAGAAGCAGCAATAGCAGTAGCACTGCTGCTGCTTGCCAGAATTGTCATGAAATGCCATGTGGACAGTGCAGGTGCAGTCTATGGCTGGGACTGGGCAAAGAGGCATAAAAGCAGCATGGCTGTGTATTCAGTCCAGGGCAGGAAGGTTTGGATTATGTTTAGTCTTCATGGACTGGCTGATGTTTCTGGTGGAAACACAGTGGGGTTTTTTATTATTCTCAGCTAGTAAGAAATAACTGAGCAAATGGATTAAGATGAACGTGAATTTGATTAAGTTTAAAGAAGTAATTAGCCTGGACTGATTTTTGTGACCCTTCCAACTATTACTTTTTCTGTCCTTCAGTTTATCTAGAGTGAATGTCTACTGTCCAAGTACTGCACTGATCCAGAACAGTTTAGCTTCCAAAATCAGGTGCTTTCAGCCTGGTGTGACTGAGGACTGTGCTGACAAGAGTAGGATAGTAAGAAAGCTAATGAGAACTGATCCCCAAGGTAACTGTGCAAGGATAACAGAAAGACATAATATACCATGAGGGAAGGTAAAAAGAAAGGCAGCTCACTAGTCTGGGTGAAACAAATCTGTCATAGCGAATTATGCAGTTTGACTGTTCTAAGCAGTCATTTTCTCTAAACATGACTACTTTTCCTAAAGTACCTCAGGCTATGGGGCCTTGCTGATTAAAATACGCTCTCTTTTTTTCATGTTTCTCTGGCTTTCTTAAAATCAGAGTATGGTGCAGTGCAGAGAGCTGCAGTTTACCTCATTCACTGACACTAAAGGAGAATGCACTGGTGGAGACGTATTTGTGGATTTGCAGTAGCTAGCATCTTGAGATTAGACAAAACCCAAAAACAAATGCTAGTCTCATAAGGTTTTATTTTATCATAGTTATCACTCAAAGTTTGGAGTGATAGAAAGGTCCTCTTATAATCAAACTTTTTTTAATAAATAAGAGGCTTTATCTCCTTTTTCTCACCTCCTTTTAAATCACAGTTATTGTAAAGAATGCATTTAATTTGCCTAAACTTTGGTTGTCTAACCTCTGCTGCTCAGGAAGAATGAGTTAAGGATAAATATTTTAAACTTAGATTAAAAACACTAGAGAAGTACTCATTTTTGCCCAAGAAAGGGTAGAGGAAACAACACAAAGAGCTGAAGATTGTTACATTTTTCAGCCTAGGGTTTTCTGTCTACTTAACATACAAATAGTTTGATTTGCCATGAAAACATTTGCTTTAATATTTTTCTGAGTTTTTGTTCTTGCATTGATTTATTTGACGTCATCATAAGAAATACTAATGACAACTGTTCTATTCTTTTTTTTCCTTCTCCCTCCCCTCTGCCTTTTAGTGAAAAACTAGAAGACTGCTCACGTAAGCTGATAAAGGAAAATGGTTTAAATGCAGGTCTTGCATTTCCTACGGGGTGTTCTCTGAATAATTGTGCTGCCCACTACACTCCCAATGCTGGAGATCCAACAGTCCTGCAATACAATGATATTTGCAAAATAGATTTTGGAACACATATTAGTGGTGAGTTTTCATTTATTAATTAAAACTTGGAGAACATTCTTCAGTGCAAAGACTATGAAGCTAACTAACTTCTGCTGATTTCAGGTCGTATTATTGATTGTGCTTTTACAGTCACATTCAATCCAAAATATGACAGACTATTACAAGCTGTAAAGGATGCCACAAATACTGGAATAAAGGTATGATCATTATGTAAGTGACTTACAAAGTCTTTTTCAGTAAGTGTTGTGATGATTTTCCATTTATATTTGCACTTTATTTTCAGTGTGCTGGGATAGATGTACGTCTCTGTGATGTGGGAGAGGCCATACAGGAAGTTATGGAGTCTTATGAAGTTGAAATTGATGGCAAAACATACCAAGGCATGTTCTTTTCTTTATATAAGGGTAGTTGTTCTAGAACTGTGTAGATGTATATAGATTTGTACAAATATTGATCTTGACATATGATGTTGAAAAGACTTTTCTGCTAGAAGTATGGTATGAGTCTTGCATAAATACATGTTTATGGCTGGCTTGCCTTTCCTCTGGAGAAATGTTCTTGGCTTATCCTTCCAAGTATTGTATGTTTAACAGATAAAATGAACGCTAAACAGCAGTTTTGAACTGTACAGATAATTTGATACTTGCTGTTTGGCTTTATTAATAAGTTTTTGTTACTGTTGGAGTTGCTGCTCTTTAATAATGAAGCTTTGCTAAAGCATACAAACCTAACTTGTGTCTTGGCTGGTGTTTGTATGAGATGCATGGATAGTTCTGTGTTTAGTTCCTCTGCAATATGATGAGTCTCTACTGTACTTTTAATACGGGCTAACAAACCAAATTGCCTTAAAGGGTTTAGAGTTTGTTAGGAAACTGCCTGTAATATGAATGTTTTCTTCCAAAGTGAAGCCAATTCGCAATTTGAATGGACACTCCATTGGGCCGTATAGGATACATGCTGGAAAGACAGTACCCATTGTGAAAGGAGGAGAAGCCACAAGAATGGAGGTAAGTTGAGTTCCTTAATCTTTCTGTTGAATTTCCCCAGGGTCACTGCAAGAATAGTATTTCCTGTGCACTTTCAATTTGTAGTTTTTGTGATCCTGGTGAATAATTGCAGCGGAATAACTGCTGTACTGTGTAGTGCTCCTGTAAAGGAGTAGTTTTATCTCAGTGGCTTCTTCATTTTAGGCGTGGAGCGTTCGGGTATCTAACACTTTCTGAAATTGAAGCCTTGGAACCCTGCTATTAAAAGAACAAACGACCAAACAAAAATCCCAAAAGAAACCCACCACTGTTGAAATCTGAATGGCCATAATGATGCTTACTGAAACTCTTGCTTAATTATTTTTCAGTGTGTATACATTATTTAAATGGAGTGTTGGAATGTTGCATTTAGGAGCATGGAAAAGGACAGAAATTCATATTTAGGGGTGAACTGGAATTCAGGAAATCAGTTTTCATGAAAGGTGTTTGGACTTGCAGGTCATTCATACTCCTTGTTTGTTTATTCTGTAATGAAATCTTCTCTTGC
Organism: Struthidea cinerea; assembly: GCA_013397865.1. Lineage (NCBI taxonomy): Eukaryota > Metazoa > Chordata > Aves > Passeriformes > Corcoracidae > Struthidea > Struthidea cinerea. Next base: position 2,631,154 of record VZTI01001648.1, on the reverse strand, counting down.
TCCAGTAATTCTTGATTAATGTATCTGTAGTGTAATTTTGGAACTTGTTGTGAGTACTGTTAGATATAGTATCTTTCTATAGCTTCCAGTGCAGTTTTTCTCTGCAGATACAAAATAATTAAGTGCGTTTGGAGTTAATATGAGAGGCTAGTTGAAAGATGTTTGGATAGCATTCTGGAGCAGGGGAAGGGCAATGGCTCTGCATGACGTGACAAACTACCAATTGGGAAGGCAGTACTCAAACATGGAACCTGAGATTTAGCCACCAGTTTCACAGAGGCTTGTGTTCTAATGAGATAAGAAGGCTTATTTAAAAGATGGGTGATGAGATAAGATGCTTTTAATTTCATTCTAAGCCTCATCACTAATGATCCACCAGTAGGTCTGATAGGGTAAATAGGACTTGTAAGAGCTGAATAGGCACAGGTGTGGTCTGGACAGGATTGTTTTCTGAGGTAGGCTCACTCTCATCACCCAAAACTTGTGTCATAGTATCATGACCTATGATGTGCACAAAAAGACAAAGTTTTAACTATCATCTTACCTATAGGACTGTGCAAAAGGATTAAGAGTATTGGAAAAGGAAGATGGAAAAACTTGGGTGTTCTTCTTAGTTTGACTTAGTTGATTGTTTGGTTTTGGGGAGAAGACATTTTTTAATTTCTTCAGTTTCTGTAGGTTACGTAGGACACAATCCTACATCATTAAACACAGTGAGTTTTGCCAGTGAAGAATGTGAAGCATAGCCAAAGTCTTACTGTACTGCGCTAATTATAATATCAAACAGCAATCCAGTGAGGTTTTTGTGACTAACAGAGCCTCTGATGATCCTTATTCAGAAAAAGTTAAGTGAATCTTGTGGCAGCGTTGTGTGGGGGTTTTTGAGGGTTTGTGGGTTTTTTAATGAGTCAGTTGAATATTCAGGGACATCTTCAAGAGTTTATCTTGAATTTGAAGCCTGTGTTACTGCTTTTCATATGGCTTCTTACTTTGGGCTTGTGACTTTAAAAGTAGCTTAATAAAATGAACAGTGCAACTCATGGTGTCCATCAGTGTTTGATGCCCTGGCTTGGTAAGTCCCTGTCACAGTCCTGCTGTTAAGGATGTGTGAATGCACTCAGCAGAAATGAGTTTGTATAATGGCATTTCAGTATGTTCTTGGCTAGAATTTTGATAATGCCCTTGCAGATATATATCACCTTCATTTCTTGAAGAAATTCATCTTGTGGAATGGAAATGAGCAGGTTAAGGGTATATACTAGCACCTGTTACCAGAAAATTCTTGCAGAAATTGGGCAGAAAGTTCATCAGTGCAGTAAGTGTCTGTAATCAACATCTATTTGCTGTGTCTAAACTATACATTTCCTAGGACTTTTATCTGACTAGCACAGGAGAAGCACTTCCAGTTAGCAAATGTATTTTCTTAGCTGTGTTAGATGTATGCCTTGACAATGTTTTAACGGCAATGACTTTGAGAAATTGTGACTACAAACACGCTGATACTTCTGGCTTGAAATAAAATGGTAGTAATGTAAATAGTTGATGATTTGGAGATATCTGTAACTCTAACGTGTGAAATCTCCATGCTGAATTTTTTTATACGTTGATTTGGCGATTGAATCTATTCACATTTAATTACTCGTATTCAGAAGTTACTCAATAGAAGTTGTTATTCAGAAGTTACTCAATATTGAGATGTTGTATCACAATGACACAATGTCACATTTTCATATTGCAGCATGTTCCTTTCTTCTCTCCTTAGGAAGGTGAAGTGTATGCTATCGAAACCTTTGGTAGCACAGGAAAAGGCGTTGTTCATGATGATATGGAGTGTTCTCATTATATGAAGAACTTCGATGTTGGGCATGTGCCAATAAGGTTGGATTTTGTTGGTGTATTTTGATAGAGCTACCACCCGCTTAGATTTGCTACAATGTGTGGTCTTCACTAATTAATAAGGCTGTCAGGATTCAAAGGGCAGTACTAGCAATATTCTTGTTATAAAATACACTCTGATTGTAAACCTGGAACAATACAGAATTATTTCAAAGAAACTGAAAATTGAGAAAATACGTTTACAGAATTTTATATTGGCTTTTTAATAATCTCCCTACCGTTTTTTTATGATTAGTAATATATAGATTATATTTGTGTCTTCGTCTGTATACTAAGTGTATAGTGGGTTTTTTTAGTCAATATCTGTACTGTGGTTGTGTGCCACAATCTTTGTCTTACTGCTGTTCCCAGAATGTATTCAAGGTATTTGTGCCATTTGTTTTATTTTATGGATGTTTTGAGAGTTTTGAATCTTTGTTTTAGTGCATTGCTGTAAAATGAAGAAATCACTCAGTTTCACTGGGTTTGCATTTTGGCATTTCTATGAGTGCAGCATATTTTCTGAAGCAAAGACTACTCTGGCTGGAAACAGAGCAGGCAGATACGCTTTTCCATAGCACTTACTAGGAACGTGAAAGAGACAGGCTAATTCTTCCCATCCTAAGGATCGCAAAGGAACTTCTTGGCTGCAAATAAGCTTAGTTCTTAGTAGAGCTATGAATATATTTTTTTAATGCCTATGTATTGTAAGATGCATGAATAAAAAGCTTACCGAGTATTTGACTTCAGAAGTGAAAACTAAGCGTTTTAAACCACCAAGCTTCTGCCAAAATTAGTTCAATTACTGACCACTCTGGAGCAGGAAGAATTCTCTTTTTCTTTATGAAATGTCCTTTTATTTTTTAAGAGAATGATTCCTGTTCCTATGTTTAGTTTAGCTTGCAGATATGTTCACAGTCTGTTTTGAGGGATATCTATTTGCAGGAGGAGAATGCACTTTATTTTCTGAAAAGAGTATCTGATTGATACAGAAAGACATCCCAAGTCTAGGCAGTCTGAAAAGACCTTGCAATCTAACCTTACTCTTAACTGGTGTGTTTTATTTCTGTAGTGAATGCTTGCCGATGATCCCTCTTTCTTTTCAAACACGTTCTTGTTTGTTTTTTTTTCTTCAAGGCTTCCAAGAGCGAAACACTTGCTAAACGTTATCAATGAAAACTTTGGTACTCTTGCCTTCTGCCGCCGGTGGCTGGATCGCCTGGGGGAGAGCAAATACCTGATGGCGCTGAAGAACCTGTGCGACCTGGGCATCGTGGATCCGTACCCGCCCCTGTGCGACATCAAGGGCTCGTACACGGCGCAGTTCGAGCACACCATCCTGCTGCGCCCCACCTGCAAGGAGGTCGTCAGCAGGGGCGACGACTACTAACTCAGAGCCACCTCAGCACCTTTATACTCTAGGCTTTCTTGGAACATACTATACCAGAATTAATTTGCAACACATTGTCTGTTTTAACAGTGGACTGATGTTAATACTTTCCATATTTGGAAAGGAAGGAATTTAATCTAAGGCAAGTCTTCTAATTGTAACTAACCATGGAAAAAGCTTTCAGGCCTTTAGAAATATTTCAAAAGTTACTTATTTTTTCTGTTCAGGGAAATACGTGCTATAAAGCTCAATTTTTAGTTTGGAATGAGTTATACATTTTGTTCTGAACATTTATGATAAAAGATGCTTTTCAAATATTTATATGACCATATTCCTACTTGAATGCTTTGAATGACTACACCTGATTTCTGCGCCCCAGTCCTCTATGATATTGCCTTTTAAACTTCCTGGAATCCATTTTGTAAAAAATAAAGACAAATTTTCAAATCTGAAAATATATATACTTTTTAGAAGTCTGGTTATGATTCTGGTCAGGAGTCCACTGGGAAACTGCTCTATTAAATATTTTACAAACTTGATTTGCCATTTCTTGTCTTGAAACTGGACCTTGTCTTACCCTTCATACAAAACTTGGTCTTTCATGCTTAAGTAAGTCTTTTCAGTGCTGGGATACAGGGCAAGAAGTCATCAACATTTTACAGGACAAAATATGACAACTACAGTAAAGGTGTGTGGTAAAGGTTTTGAGTGTGCCAGTCTTCAGTTTAGACTTCAGCTGTATTAGAACATGTCAAATGCAGTTGGTGGTCTCTGCTGCTGGTGGCATCAACATGCAGCTTTGGGTTGAAGTCAACTCAGTTTTAGTGTATGTCCCTACATAATCTTTGCCATTGGCATGGCCTCTTGCACAGAGTCAAATTTCATGTGATTTCCTGTCTCTTTAAAGTTCACATTTGATTGCACAAGATGTGGGGACAAGGAAAACGATCTATTTTGGAGTGTTAAAAGTTACTTAGTGCAGGCACAATAATGTGGAGTATTTGATGTTTTCTTGACATAAGAAGTCAGTATGTGTCTCCCTGCTGCAGTGTAATCTGACTGTTGAATCTCATCTGTAAAGGTAAACTAAATCCCATGGCTCTTCAGGCCTATATGCAGTTATGTCTTCCAGTGCTGTACCTTTACCTAATTACTTGCATATTAAAATTTTCAGTAGTTACTGGTGATAAAAGTGGCAGCTCTGTTAATAGGTTGATAACAGTGCCTTAAACATAAGTGCTTAGGAAACAGAGACACTTCACCTGCTCCTTTATAGCCACAGCCCGTCTCTCTCTATAGAATTCTTATTAACTTAGAAATATCAGTTCCTTTCTCCTCTGTCTTTGGGTAAAAGCTGTATTTTTGTCCTTTGAAACCTGAGTATGTGAACTGCAATTTAGAGGGGAGCAGTGTCATGTACTACCTACAGTTTAAAAATAATAGGCATGGATGGGGTTTGTTCCTCAATTGCAAGTATTGTTTAAACTCAGTACTGTTTAAACTTGCAGAAATTGATGAAATGGGATACTGAAATGTGTATTTCTGCTGTTGCTGTTTGGGAATCTTGGCATCCCAGCAATGAATTTTCATTTATGCAGCTGTGTGGTTATGTGTGTCTCCACTTCCCAAGAAACAGGAGCTAGTGTCGGTGCTTGTGCATTGCAAAGTAAAAGCTGGCACTTGAAAGAATCTCTGGTGAGTGGGGTTGCTGGGTACATTGCTGCTGCTATTTTTATTTATGCTAACAAGACCTTACTCTTCTGCACTTCTTGACGTGATACGAGCAGGTTCTTGTAGCCTGGCTGGCTTCCAGCTCACCTATTTTTGTACAAAGTCTGCTAGAAACAAGGAAGACAAATCTGTTTCAGTTCTTGCCTGCTTTATCTGCAATTTCCAGACTCTTCTCTCTAGAAGGTACCTGTTTAGTAGTAGCTCACTGGGACTTGGGATTGTTTCTATAGCTTAAGGCTTTCTTAACTTCACTGATGGTTACTTTAAAAACATTTGGTTTTACAGATGAATTACATGTTTTCTTTCCTGTGTCTTTTTTTTCTTTACCTGAATATGACAGACCCAGACTAGCAGAGCTAGTTTGAACTATGGCCTCTTTTAAACTTTTTAACTTGCTGGGTGTTTGTTAGTTCACGTGTGGAGGCTGATAATCATGTGTAACAAGTTGCAGTGGAAATGACTCAGAAAAATACTTGCAGAGCGTGATGATTATTGCCCATAAATTTAACTGGGTGTATCTGGATACAAGCGTCCTGTGCTGCTGGCCCTCCTGCATCCTCCCACCCTCCTGCCCAGCAATACAAAAGGCAAGCCCTATTTCTATCGCCTTAAAATAAATGAATTTCCTACTGCTTTCATGTTCTTCAGGCTGCCTTTTCCTGTTGTTTAAAGTGTTAAAAGTCCTGGCCATGCTGTCTGGTAAGTGAACCATGCTCTCTTGTCACTTGACAAAATCAAAAGTTTACCAAAGACTTTTGAGCCAGATGTTGAAGTCTGTTTCCAAATACCCAAAAGATGGGGTCATCTTGTTTCTTGTACGTGCACCAGCAATGGTGATAGTTTTTGTGGAGATTATTAGGTACCACAGTCCAGAAGCTACTTGGCAGGGTTTTCCTTTCACACAGGCCTTGTGAGACACATCATTAGAGTGTGTACAGCTTGATGTTGAGTGATGTGTCCTTTTGATGAAGGTATGGACTAAGATTTTCCTAATTTTACATTCCATTAACATGCTTCTCCTCTTAGATGTGGCTAAGATGGGGCTGGTGGGTACAACAAACACGGCCGGCCAAGAAGTACAAGTTTTGCATGGAGGGATGGGTTTGGTCATCTATGTTTCTGAAAGCTGCTGTAGCTTGGGTACTTTCTGGAAAATAAAAACTTGTTAAAACTGCAGGGGCTGTTCACCTAAAAGCCAGATTCTGCTGCTTCTATTGAAGAGGCAATAGTGTTCAAAGCCACAGTTTTTAAACAGTTCTTTCTGCTTTTTGCATTGATGGTAGATTGCCTTGGAGTTTATAGCACTTCACATTTTGGCTGACTTGCTACCATACAAGAAAGACCAGGGTTTTCCTTTTTAGTGGCAGATTTCATTAAAAAATGGTAATAAACTTGGTGCTAAGTTTGTGAGGACCATCCCCATGAATGTACTCTCCTACTCCAGACTCTAGCTTGTGAAATAACAAACCAGTTCTAGCACTAGCTTTGTGGAAGCTGCTGTGTAGCCACCTGGCTTGCAAGGGAGATGGTGTTTTAAGGGTGAGTGTAACCATAACATTTCAGAGAGGAGGCTGAAATATGGCATGTGGGGAGGCAAGTGAAGTTCCTGTTCTAGCAAGAAAACAACTGCTGCGTCTTTCGATGTGATTGCGTCATGTTCACTTCAGTGTATCAAAATACTACTGGTATTTCAGACCAGTACAAAACCACAGTAAGATGGTATGGAAACTTAATGATGGAATTGGTTAATTTAATTTTTACAGCTGGTGTTTGTACAGATGGAGGAATTTTGCCAAATCCTACTTTCTTCAAAAAAAAAAAAAAGAAGAGAGTAAGGCTTTTCATTGTTATTAATTTTCCAGGATTATGCACTGTTGGTACTCAGCTTTCTGTGGAACATCAGTCAGCTGTCCAGAATGGGAGGTGGGCAGTATATTTTCCCCAGTCATTGACAGAATAATGCTTTTGCCAAACACTTTCACAAAGGTGTGTTTAGAGATAAAGACCATGTAACTTGAGAAAAGCATGGCATGCTTTGAAGCAGGTTATAATTTTTTTAGACTTATGCATAGTTATTTTTTTCTACCAGGATTCAAGAGATTTTCCTGTTTTTATAGGTTTGAATGTTTCAGTATTTTTAAAGTAAAAGAAAAAACAGACAACTCTGCTGTGACTCTTTTATCATTTTTGTCTTGTGTTTTTACCATGACAGGTGCCCAACTCTTATAATTCAAAGCTTTGCTTTGCATTTCTACAGATGCTTACACCTCCCTTCTTTTACAAAGGTACAGGGCTTTAGGAAAAAACCCTAAAGCTGTGTAGGCTACTCAGCAGTTCAGATGAACAGTAAATTTTTTGCCTAGTTGTTTTTGAAGTGTCTGTGTCCCCAGTTTTTGAAATCACAATTATTTTTTCTTCTTTCAGTAAGGCTAAATCTCTGAATCCCTTAAATGGGAGAGGACTCCATGGAAGCCTTCATTACTACTAGAGAAAAGTGAAGGCATGGGCTCTCAGGATGGATAAACAGATTATCACCTGGGTCTGGAAACTGTTACTATCTTTCAGTTTAAGGCGAGGCTACTTCGGCCTGTGTGCTGCATCCCTGTGATCTCTCAGCAAGTTTGCAGATGACAGAGCAGGAGGAGTGGCTGGTAGGCCAGCTGGGGGCACTGCCACACAAGGGGAGCAGGACAGGCCCGGGAAATGAGACAACAGGAACCTCATGCAGCTCTGCAAAGGGAATCACCACTCCTGCTCCTGGGCAGGAATCACCCCAGGCACCAGTACAGGCTGGATGGGAAGCAGCTGCCCAGAGAAGGACCTGGGGGACAAGCTGTCCATGAGGCAGTAATGTGCCCTTATGGCAAAGGAGGCCAACAGCCTCATGCCTTAATCTGGTAAAAGGGTGCAGAGCTACTACATGAACTAGTTAAGTATTAAGAACTGAAGCAGAAGCTGTGGAGAAGAGCACCTGTATTAGCTCATCCGTGTGGTGGACTGCACTAATCATCTCTACCCTCCCCACTGCCTCGATTACGAGGACTAGAACTCTCTTTCTCCTTCCCTTATCTTGTTCTACCCAAGAGCAGCAACGGAAAGAAAACTAGATTTGCTTTTGCTGAGCTAATGATGTCTTTCAGAGAAAGCCTTGAGACTTAGCAATCTTTGCTGCAATGCAGGGGAATAGCTGTAAGCACAGCCGAGGCAATCTTTCTAGTAAAGATGGCAGGGTAAGATTCCTTCTAAAGGACCTGAGTATGTGGTTAATAGCAATGATTGAGACTAATGAACTCTCACACCCAAGTTGCTCTCTACACATCCAAAGACAGACCCTTCTGTTAATGCTTGAGTCTCTGAAGACCCCTATGGATCTCCTAAGAGATGTGCTCGGATGAAAAAAAAGTATCAGAAGCCTGAAAGGCAAATTTTCTGAACTACCTGTAAGCAGAAAAAAGTGTTTAAATTACCTTCATTTCCTCACCAGCAAGGACAGCAGAGGAAAGTATTTGAAAGACTCAACAGCTATAACAAGTACATTTGTTGGATCACTCACTTGATCAGGTGGCTTTTGGCTAAAAAAAAAAAACAAACCCGCAAACACAAAATACCCAACCAACCAAAAAAACCCCCCAGACCAACACCTGAACTGTTTTCATACTTAATTAAGATGAGCAAGAAGTAAACAAGACCAAGAAGTTTGAGATCTGCGGCTGCTATGTGCCTGCTATATGCAAGCTATGTGCTATATGCTGTATGGCATCTTTCAGAAACAGAAATGATAGCAAAAGTCATTAATAAAACCAGCTGTTAAACCACTGACAGATGGCCAAAGCAGTTGCATAGTTAGTGCCTTAACCCCTGTTAGAAAAAAATCTAAAAATAATTTTTTAAAATGTAATAATAATGTAGGAATTAATTCCAGTCCAGGCATGCTCTTCTGTCCACATCAAGGCATTTTATTGAGGTATAAACTTTGCAGAAGATGAGGTAACAATTTGCATAGGACTTACGCAAAATAACTTCACAATTAAAATTTAATTGGCATTAACTACTGTATGTGGAGGATTGATAATTCCTGCTTGTTAAATTCTCCTCACTGCACAGTTCTGTTAATGCTAGTGGTAGGACCATGTAGTATAAGGTACAGCAGTTGTGGGTGATGAAACCAGACTGAGAATGCTTCCATGCAAACATTGCAGCTGCTTTTCATCAGCTGTTTGTTAAGGGATGACTGACACACAATGCTTGCCACAGCTTGAAGTAAGCTGGTCCAACTCTAGAGAAGGGATGCTAATGTTCTTGTAGCAATGATAGTGGGGTGAGTGAGTGTGGTTTTGTTGTTGGGGGGTTACTGAGTTTTTTGCTTGTTTAAGAAAGCTTTTAAATTTTTGGATTAAAAATCCCCTGGCTGTTAAATTATTTTAAATTTGGCACTTGAGTTTTAAGTTGTCAGGTTTGTTAAGGCTAAAACATGCAAGTCTTGGTAAAGATACATTCTTGTGTTATTAAACACTCCTCTTACCATACGTACATGAAAATAACTTCATGCTCTATTTCCTCAAGTCCAGATTTTGAGAAATTCTACCCATGTATCTTTAGTATAGCCATTTAAGCTTGCAAAATAATTTCACAGCAAGTTGCCTACGAAAAATTCATTTTCTATCTGACATGTTTTAACATTCCTTGCTGGTGAATGCCAATATTCTAAGACCTAGTAGCAATTCCTGCAAGACAGTAAGAATCACGGTATCATTAGAACTATACTATAAAATGTACACAAGTATATACAGGAAATTAACCAGAAAAATATCAGTTGCCCATTGAAGTAAGTTTTCTAGACCAATTCAAAAATATTATCAAAATACAAAACCAGCTTAAAAAAATAGCCTGAGGTAAAAGTTAAATGCACATAGCAATCTCTTCCTTAAAAAAATAGCTGTATTGAAATTCTAGGTACTTAGAAAGTTACTTATTGTCAATAAAAACTTTTACTAACCATTGTAAAGAGTACTTCAACTAATACAAAACTATATAAACATTGAAAAAGTACAATACTGTACTTCTTTTTAAAAATACATAGTTACGACAATTTAAATCTTTACCATACACACAGTTAACTGGCTTTGGATTAGCTGCTACTGTTGTCCATGGAACAGCCAGCTAATTCTGTGTGCTGCTGACTTTCAGCTGTGCTAGGACAGGGGACTCTACCATGTCCATTTGCCTGAGTAAGTCGTTGGCTGTAAAACAAAATGTAGGCTTGAGCCTTGCATACTTCTTCCATAGTGCACATGTTGAGTTTCGAATCATTGCAGTGTACCCAAAATCCTACAATAAGGAAATATACCAGAAAAAAATGTCATCAGGACACTGATTTTAAGTAATTGCATCATATTTAATAATTAATTAGTGTTTGGTCCCATTTAATGAGTTGTGTACAAATAGTAAACTGTTCCAGTTGGTCTGGTTTATTTGCCTCAATGTTTTAAAAGCCCAGCTTAGCTTCCTCAGATTTACAAGAGAGTTTATAGCTTGAACACATTTAACAAGGCAATACAAAAACTGAACTATTGGTCTACAGAGCTGCACTTCTCATTCCAGGCAGTTCAGCTACAAGTGATTCCCTTTTGCTTTTGAGAAAAGACAGTCGTTGTAGGAGTTTAGAATTACGAACCCCCCTTTCTCCCTCACTGCTCATTTCCCAGCAGGTTCCTACCTCCTTCGGAATTGTAGCAGTAGGCAGTGTAGTGCCCTGAGCCAAATCCTTTCCCGTGATGCATTACCACAGCGGACAGGTCGTAGATGAAGCAGTCAGGCAGGAGAGACTTGAGGGATTCCCTGCAGCAGTAAGGCTCCATGTTTAGCATTTGATCAAAACTAACATGTACAGCAATCTTCTCACGGTGATTGCGTCCTGACCACCTGGAAAGTTAAATCAAATGAAAACTTAAGTTTTTTTTAAAGAAAGAGCACAGCATTCTGAATTATGTTTTAACACAACATAATATTTTCACGATTACCCTGTGCACAAAATATATGCTAGGCATTTTTTTCTAGGCTTCCTCTTTCACTTCTTTATTTCAAGGCCTTTTAAATGTGTCTATGGTACCTACTGTTCTCATCTTCTGAAATCCATCTTAGGACCTGTGCAATGGTGAGTGGGAAGTATTTCCCACCTATTATACCTCTTTGGTATTTCTCATTTATTCTATCTCATTTTCAGTTTCCTTTGTACAAGGGACAGATGGTACTGGTGGGTGGGCTAAGAGTTCACAGAGATGCCATGTCTGCTTTTGAGGCTAAATGCATTAATGTATTTGGTTATAGGAAGGTTATCTGAGACTTCCACCGAATACAGTCTAGGTTTGTGCAATAGTGATCATGAGCATCCTACTCTACCTCAAGATATCACAAGATTAATTTTTATCAATAAAGTTCAGAGCAAGGTTAGTAGGTTTTGACTGAAAACAAGGATGAAGTAATTTTGGTACTAAAGTAGGAAGTATCTGAAATCCAAAAAGTTAATTCCCTACTTACAACATATCTTACTGATGTTTCAATTGAACAAGCAAAAGAAGTTTCCAGTAACTATTTCTCACCATACTAGTAAAGAGAAATGAAACTGATACTGAAAAACATTGATCCTAAGCAGTGGTAGAGCAAGACTGAATCTGTCAGTTTGCAACACTTTTTGTTGTGGTACTACTTACCTAAACCGTTTAAGGTGTAATCTGAGAACCTGAGGTAGTCGACACACCATAAGCTGCTTCTGAGCTTCTGTGAGTATAACTGGTTTAGAAGAAAACTTCCTTCGTTTTGCTGAGGTCAAACACACAGTTACACAATACAAATCTTGGTAACAGCGTTGTATTTCAGTCTAAGATTTATCCACAGAATTTGTGTGGACCTAAATATCTATGGTATGTGCCTCCTTAAAAAGGATACACTCTGAGAGCCATTTTGCAAGGATTATTTTACGATGCAAGTAAAAAATACTTGTGGTCACTTACATTAGTCACCTTAATTTAAAAAGGTGATGGCTTCTTCAGCTGAGAGTATTAGAAACCCCATTAGTGTGTCATGAGGCTGTACCTAAAAGAAGCACCGCACCTCAAAACATCTTTTGAACAATTTAATCTTCTAGGGGGCAAGTAACAGCTGTCAAGTGACCACACCAGGACATAACAAGAAGGTCTTTGTTTGCAACACACTTTCAAGACTTCTATTCTTGTACTGTCAGTTTATATTTTACACAGAGAACGTATGCATGAGTACATACTGCCTTTACTCACTGTTGCACTGATCACATGCATATATCTTTCCTTCCAAAGCTTCAGTTTCTGTAAACTTGGCCAGCATTTCTGTCAGCAGACATGGATACTGAAACGACATCTCCTTGCCATTGCAGTGATACCTCTCAGGAAACTCCAGGGACAGGTCCCAGAAAGGTTCTATGGTATTTGATTTATGGTCACAGGCAAGACATGTAACCTGTAAAAAAGATATTTCACCAGCTGCTTACACTCAAAAATTTACTTTGCTAAAAGTGTACCATAACATAGCTCTAAAAAAAGATTATTTTTCCTAGAGATAACCAAAGGTAACCAAAGAAGAGACAAAGTCATTTAACAACAGAAATGATACACCTAATTTCTTTTCTCTGAAGCAGCATGTCCAAAACTGTTATCACAAACAAGTAAGTGTTCTTATGTTTTACTGAGAAACAAAAACAGTGTCAAAATGTTCTGTCTGGGACTGTCCAAAAGAAAGCAGCTGGTGAAGTCTCAGGAGTCTTTTCTCCAAAAGGAAAATTTACATGAGAAATTATAATATAGGGTAATTTAAAAATAAATACAAATAAATCAAAAACACACAGACACACAAAAGAAAAATAAAAATGAAAAAAAAAAGGAACAGCTGGGGATTTTAAAGTCATATCCTTCTTACTTTGTAAGTCTTCCAGGGAAGCCTGGATTAGGAAGCACACTTCTTCAAAGAAAAATTAACAGGTAAAAATAATTTATTTCTTCTTTCAGTAAGTGGATCCATCGTCACACTAGGGAAAGGACAAGCAGTAAGACAACATAAATAAAATGTAAAGAAGTGAAGTGAGTCAACCTGGAAAATGCAGATACTACAGCAGGGGACAATTAACTTATTATAACATTCAATACTTAGGAAAATAAGTTAAAAGCAGTAGCTCTTCTAAGCTGGAAAGACAACACATTAGGTGTTGCATGCTTCCTATTTAGGAAAATAGCACAAGTTGTTTGGAACAACTAACACAAAGACACAGCAAAAAAGGAATGAAAATTCATGTGACATCCAAAGATTGTTATTTCACAGGCAACCCTTTATGCTGCTGCTGTTCTACATAAATTTAGTGTAGTTTTCCCTTCAATTTGGTTAGTAAGCCTACACAAGTGTGAAAATGCACTCAGTTTTGTTCAGAAGCTCCTTTGTTTTCCTCTGAAGGTTTGCTGTTAGGTAATTATTCACCCTGCTTTGGTATTTCATGATCATTTCTATAAGGACCGATCTGTCACCTCATGGTATCTCCCTCCTAGGTGTTCTTGTAAGTGCACTCATTAGCTGCAACAGCTTGTACTCGATCTCTGCATCAGCCACCTAGTGCAGATGTGGATTTGTGTCCCAGCACAAACTTTTAGCAGTGCAGTTAGAAAGCTATTAACTGCTTTAAGTTCTAAGATGAAAATGCCACTGCCTTGTTCCTAGAAAACAAAACTTCAAACTTACATGGCAGAGAAGAGGAGATTCTTCTGTTTTAATTTACCCTGTCAGGAGTGTCTTTTGTAAGTGCTAACATCTGGCAACGTTTCAAAGCCACAAATTATTAGTAATTCAGAGCTGAAATCTAGACATGGAAGACAAAATGGTATGTTTGGCCACAGTTCAACCACACTCTAGCTTAAACCCAGAATGACTAATAAATTTCTGCTGTACAAATGGGTAATTTTGTTGGGCCAAAAGTTTATTTAATTGATGAGTCACTTAAGAATTTGTTGCACAGGAATGCACACTTAAGATTAAGGAGCTCAGGATGAAGAACACACACGACCTCAATACAGATAATTTTAACAAGTTCTGAGGTTTTAGTGTATTATATTAATAATCTAGGTTAAGATCTTCTTTCCCAACTAGCTAATGACTACTATCCCAAAGAAAAAGAAACTAATAAACCCAGCTTCCAATTCTTGCCAGTCAAAAAACTGAAGAAGATAAACAGATGCAGAAAAGCTGCTTCCCATCTCGTCACGCAACTGTGAGCAAAGCCGATTTGTGGGGACAAAACCTTGTACTGATACACAGCTGCACTTATTTCCTCAAATCCAAGCCAGTCCTCACCGCAGCAGAGTTAAACTCTGGGATTTATGTAGTTGCCCACAGCCCAGTAACCTGACACACCTGGGCAAGTGTGCCCAACCTCATCAGCCCCTGTGCACTCACTGCTCCTGGACAGGGAGGGAAAGGACAGCCAAGCACGGCTGCAACAAGGGTGGAAGTGTTTTTCTTAGCCAGGCCTGTGCTTCCCAACTGGATTACCCAAAAAGCAGGAGGATTCCTAGCCTTCTGTGCAGTCTATCTGCACTGGCCTGTCCATTGGCACTGGCTTCACAACATTCCCATCACTCTTCTTTCTGTCCTAAATGGGATTCCTTTATCTCACACACCATTATCATTCACACAGTGCAACGCAGATTTTCTTTTTTCACGAGAGGGACACAAATTGTAAAAACTGTTCAAAAGCTGGTTGAATGAGATGAGATTTTATAAAACACAAAACAAAAAAAACCCCAAACATCAACTCAAAGGGCAGAAACTTTATGCATTTGTCCAGTGTAATTTTGTATAGTATAAGTATGCACAACAGTAAGTAATAGGGAATTGAATCTACTCTAGCAATCTGGTTAGTGATGTCTATCTTCATGACTAAACTTTATAAACTCAGGGTTTGATTCCACCTTCCCGTTACAATTCAGAATTGCTACTATAGGAAGCTTTAATGCTGTCATTTATAGCAAAGCAAATGAGAAGTTCACATCAGAGCAAAGTAAATTACAGATTTTAGCTAGTCTGAAATCTCTACCTTATGTTCTGCCCTGACCACCCTCTCATGCCTTGAAACACGGGTACTAAATACAATTGTTTTGTTAAAGCTTAGTATTCAATCATGGGCCAAAGGCCAGACTGAAAAGAGCTGGATCAAATTGCTTGATTCAAGCTAAGCACGGAGACTACTCAGACAAGCATCATTGTGGCCACAATAACTTGATGGACAGCCACTGCCCTGCACGGCATTCAGTGTAAATGCAGCCAAAGAAAATAGTTAACATATTGCTGCAGAAAAAGCCAACTCCATCATCAACTGTTTTGCCTATGTTCCCTGCACTTGCATGGAAGAAAGAAAACTCTTAACCACCTCTGCCCCAACTTTTTCTTTGTTGTTTTTAAGAAGAGTAAAACAGCCAGTCCCATTTTTGTGCTTTCACTAGATGAGACATAAATATAATGATTAGTAACTCAATTTTTGCACGGGAAAGTAACTGAATTTGAAGGGGCTCTCTGGAATACAGCTATAATGCAGAATTCATATGACAGTCAGCATAAAAAAAAACCAACTGAACTTGCAGTGATAAGCATACAGCATCATCAAAATGATCTTTATCTATTTAGCAGAATAACATAAAACATAATCACAGCTAACTGTGGACTGTGATTCAATGGCCTCTTATAGATTAATTTAAAAAGTTACTTTCATCTAGCTGGAAAACAACTTGACAATCATTTTGTGGCTCAGGCTAAACATAAAAGCACAAAGACTAACACCAAAATACAGAAATCAGTATACATGACATCAGCTGGTTTAAGTGCAAATCCTCCCATTACCTTCCTGAAGCTCTCATCTTTTTAACAGTCTGTTCAGTGGGAGACAATACCCAGGACTACACGGATCACCCTCAGCATTCTCACCCAAACGCTAACCCACAACACACTACCCAAAACTGAAGGCTTCCAAACAACTCAAAAATTGCACATTTCCCCTTTTCTCAGACATTCTGTCCTGAAATACACCTCAAGAATAGTTTACATACTACACTGGTTAGAACATACTTCACTCTCTGGGATTTGGCATATTCATTTCTCTCACCACTGCATGCTGTTATTCTGCCATGCTGAGCAGGAGCAGGGCAGATGCTCAGATTCCATCTTAAAAATGATCAGGAAGTAATCAAACTGCTTAGGACGTTTTAAGCATGCCTAGAGGTATCAAAAGCTAGTTCTTACTAGGCACTGCTGTAAAAAATATTGGAGCCAATTTTTCTGAACTCTAAGAAGCTTGCAGACGACACAAAGCAGGAGGAGTGGCTGGTAGGCCAGCTGGGGGCACTGCCACCCAGCCGGGAGTGGGACAGGGCCGGGAAATGGGACAACGGGAACTTCATGCAGCTCCGCAAAAGGAAACACCACGTTCTGCTCCTGGGCAGGAATCACCCAGGCACCAGTACAGGCTGGGTGGGAAGAGAATGCCCTGGGGGACAAGCTGTCCATGAGCCAGTAACATGCCCTTACGGCAAAAAAGGCCAACAGCCTCTGGAGCTGCAGTTGGCAGAGCATCACCAGCGGGTCCACGCAGGTGATCCCTCCCCTCTCCTCAACCCCCACACACTGAAGTGCTGGGCCCAATGCTCAGAAAAAAGGGAGACGTGGATATGCTGGCTGGAGTCCACCCAAGGGCCAGGAAGATGATGAAAGGCCTTGGACATATCTGACCTATGAGGAAAGGCTGAGAGAGCTGGGACTGTGCAGCCTGGAGAAGGAAGCTCAAGATGGATTTCATCCTTGTATGAGAATTTCTGCTTGTATGATTTCTGAGTGCATGTGGCACACAATAACATCTGCTATTTCGATTTCTGGATTTTTAGAAATACACCTGTCCCCTTCCATCCAAGGGGGACTGGACTTCCTTGCTTAATATAGACAGAGTTTGAAATAAAGATACTTTAAAAATTGGTGCATACTGCGCTATTTAGTTGGTACCATTTAAAAAAACACACGCCAAAGAACTCTTGAGAGAGACAACAGCTAACATACTTGAGCTCTTGAATGGTACTTTAAAGATCTGTGACCCAGTGTGGGTCAGTTTACCACTGCCACATGAGTTCATAGCACAGTAGTTTCTCCTTTCCCATTGAAGGACTGAGGACAGGAGAATAAGGACCTCCCACAAGAGTACAAGCACTGAGGGATTGAAAACAAGTAGTATTTTAATAGACATATTGGCATCTGCTCAGAGTCCCAGTGGGTTTGAGAGGAATGAGCCACTTTCTCTGGACAATCGCTGCAGGAAGACTAGCATGTGAGAAGACAGAACAGAGGGGAAGGGTTTTGCAACTATAATGCAGATCTTTACTTCTCTTAGATGTACCAGGTATTGAAGTTTCACAGTCAGTACTGCAAAATAAAAAGCTAAAATCCTAAAAGAGGTATTAGAATAAATGTAAAATAAAAACCAGAGGCAATTTGCTCATGCTATTTCTGGAGTTACCCACTAGCTAGTCTAGTACTCCATAAAACAGTAAAATATTTCAAGCAGTAGATGAAGAAAACTTACTTTAAATTAGCTGAGAACATAGCAAAACAAAAACAACTACCTCATATAAAACGTGCAATTGTTTTGACATCTCGCCAAACTTTTTCAAGTTATCAAAAAGTAGCCTGCATAAGATTCTCTAACACTCAGTTCTCTGCTTTTTTAATCTTATATCCTAAATTCAGTTAGTGCTGAAGCAGGCAGCACTTCAGTATCAACAGACTGATGGCAAACTCAGGATTATTACTTCCCTTCAAGTTAAATTAGAACTAGAAGGAGGAAAATGTTTAGCTGCACATGTGAAAGTAACGTGATACCTAAGCAAACACACAGCTTATCAACACTGCGAGGAATCCTCTGTGTACTTTATCAAGAGTCGTTCATAGTATTCCTGAAGTTTGAAGGTCAGGAAGACTGACTTCATGGCACTTGAGTATGTCAAAGAATCATGTATCTTGAACTTATATTTTCTATACAAAGGGCCAGTAAACATAGTAACATTTTAGGGGTTCTAAAATGGAAGGCAACTGCACACAGAAACACGCTTCTCAATTCCTCTTTTTCAATGAAGTAAGATGGAAAAGTGCAGCTGGGAACGGCTCCAACTACCTTCTAGAGAGAAATTGTAATATTGTCACAGTATTACACATTACTTTATTTTTGTTACTATATTTATCACAGTATTAGTTTATCTTATAGGTAGATAAAGTTAAGCCTATAAGGACTAAACATACACTCCTTGCTTTCAAGAGCTGACACTGTCAAAGATGCGATGACACAGCAAGAAGTTTGGGGTTTTTTTCAGCCCTGCATGGGTGTTTTCTTGCTTTTTTTGTTAATTTCATTAGAGCAGTTCTGACAAATGCCTCGTGAAATCATGACGTAGGAGTCTTACTGAGGAAAATAATTGCCCAAGAGAGTTTTTAAAGCTCATGTTTCCATGTGCAAACACCAGGGACTAATTAATTAAGATGACCTCAATATATTTTACAAGGAAGAAATGTAAAACTTCAGGGCTTACCCTTTCCTTATAATATTCATCACGTTCAAAACCACAAGTGAAGACTAAACTAAAACAAAGACGTGGCAGAAGACAAAGGGAACACTGGGAGGGGTAAAGTGTTGGACAATCTGTGGGAACTGCCTAATGAGCCGGGGAGAAATTACTACAGATAACAGCCTCAATACTCTTTTCCTTGTTCCTCTCACTTCAGGCATTCTTGAGTTCATCAAGGCTGTATTTTGCATGCAGACATCGAGAAGCTGCAGTTAGAGCTGTGTATAGTCACAGAAGTCACAGGATACCTCAAAACTCTTTAATTCCCTTTCCATTTTACTCAATAGTGTGGGAGTGAGGGGTGTTTGTTTTGTTTTGTATTGCTTTGGGGTTTGTTTGTTTGTTTTAGTTTACTCAATAGTGAATTCTCACTACTCCCCTCCTGGTCTCAGGAAGGTGGGAGGGCTTCTAGTCACAAACCTCTTCGCAGAAAGCTAAAAATATGTGAAAGAAGTAGTTATTACTGAAATGATGCTGTGTCTTTAGAGCCTTGAAAATCCTTACCAAAGCAATGAATCCTGTAAGGAGGTTTGGAACACAAGCAAACCTCTCAGTATTCCTAAAAAATTATTTTATTTGCTAACGAAACTATTTTGGAGAGGAATGGGATTTTCAAAAAAAACCTCTTTAATGACATAATATACTAAACACTTCCAGTTGTGCAACACTGACACACGATACGTACTACCCAAGGAAAGGAAGTATGCCAACAGAAGTGCTCGTACACTGGGCCAGAAAGAAGGTAGATGGTGATCCGGTTTTATTGATAGATCTAACAGTTTCCAGTAGTTTCACAAAATCTAGGATGACTGAAGGCTGACATATGCTGCCAACAACTCTGTTGCCTTACTATGAAGTTTACAGTTATCACAGCAGTAAACAATCCTTAGTCAAAAACCACTTGGATTTCTAGCCTTACATATTAAAACATTAAACCATCAATCAAATAGACAGAATACCAGGAACAGACATTTTTGTGTTAAACCTTTTCTTTACACACAGTATTCATCAAATGCTTCTGAACTCCCTCAGTAACATATTCATGTATACTACAGACCCATTCCAGGAACCAGGAATTTCCCAGCTTCTGTTCCTCCTGCAATGTGGTGAGTTTTTAGATTAATTCAACAGAAACAAGCATTTGTTTGTTCAGTCAGTACTCAGACATTTGTACACGCACACTGTTGGTATATGCATAACAGTAAGTGAACACACCGAAATACTTAACAGGGAGCTGAGAAGTAGAAAATAAAAAAAAAAAAAGAGTAGTCATGCAGAAAGAAGGAAAACCACCATTGCCTCCACCTCAAAAATTTGGTTCCTGTGTTGACAGAGCCTTCTGTATCTTTGTGTTGTAACAAAAAAGAAGTATTAGTACTTCTGTACATAGAATCATGACATGCAATTACTCACTGGTAATCAATCTCAAATTCAAGCTATTTAGTGAAATAATATCCTGTTTGACATCCATTACCTAATCAGTTTCCACTTACACGAGGTTAACACATTCCTTAACACCTCTTATCTAGTATCACTATAGTGATAAGCCACATACTTAAAATTGTAAATTCTTTGTTCCTCCAAATGAGTTGGTGCTTAACAGCAAACACAAATATTTCTCAGTAGGTGGAAAGGTGCATTTTAAAATAAGAAATTTAAGACTTTTATGATTACCAGGTGTATTGGGTTTGCATGGCCTGGTTTTTCGTAGCGGTGGGGGGCTACAGGGTGGCTTCTATTGAAACTGTGTAATATTTCTTCTGAAACTGTGTAATATAACTTCACCATCCCCCCTCAATAGTTATAAATGTACAAACCTTTGAAGTATGTCCATCCCTGACTGACTAGTGTAAATCCAGGACTATAAATCATTAAACACCTTTAAAAAAGTAATCATAAAACATACCTGACTTAATAGCTGTCCATGAAAAATGTTGTTAACCACATTCAAAACCTGCTTTATAAGTTTTCTTTGAGAAGCAGGGATGAGAGCTGGGTATCTGGTTCCTGTAGTCTCCAGTTCCTGCTGTACTTTATCCAAAAGTTCACAGAGAAATTCCTGAGCATCTTGTTGGGCATACCCTCTGAAGGCTGGAATTAGTCTCCACACAGAATGAAGCATGGCAAAAGGAGACACCAGTGCCCATTTGCCAGACCACATAACCTGGAACAGAGTATGCAACTCATGACAGAGAGAAATATGCTTTGAACTGGGCTCCCTGGGCTGAATGAGTTCCATACTTTTTGATGCTCCTCCACTTAACCCAGAGGATAAACTAGGCCGCCTCACAGCATAAGATCCCTTTACTTTCTCTTGGGTCTCATTCACGTGTAATGTTGAGGCAGCTATTGACAGGTGTTTGGATGAAGATCTTGTTTTACCATTGGTTGCTGTTGCCAGCAGTTCCTGAGTTTGGTTGAGATCAAGCTTTAAAAAGCATTCTCGAAAAATAAGTAAGTGACTTAATACCTGCAGGATGGAATTCATATAGCATGTGTTTCCCAGGTTTCTCAGTCCTGTTACTCCAGGAGTCACTGTGGGCCTTCGTTTAATTGGAGAGTCACTTATTTTTCTCAATCTCAGTTCATTGGAGGTATATGTTTCTTTCAACTCTGCCACAGATTCTATGTTCTGTGGTGTTTTCTGAGAGCAGGGATCTGTTTTCAAGGACATTCTAATCTGATTTTGTAAACGACTGCTCTTTCTTGGAGGCATCTTTTCCATCTCTGCTTTCAACTCACGCTTTCGTTCTTGTCTTCTCTTCCTAGCTTTGTCCTTTTTTAGCTCTGCTGCTTCTTGACGTCTTTCTTCTTCCAAAATCCTTTTTCCAGTAGGCGTCAACTCAAGCCACGATCTGAATACTTTGCCAAGGACTGCACGCCGTCGGTGCCAGAGAGCTGTGAACATTCGATCTTCATTCCGAAGCATGGCTTGGGCACCACCATGTGAAAGGTAGGAATCATCACTTGTACCCATAGAACGCAAAGTCCTCCCACTTCGAGTAGTGCACTCATAGTTCTGACTCTTGATTGCACTTAATGTACTCCGCAAGAGTTTTAGATCACCGGTCGCGTTATCATTGAGAACATAATCGTCACAGAGATAACAGAAAACATACAGCTCATTTACTTCCAACGCCACTGGGTGGCCGCTCTCCTGAAAGTGCTTTAGTGCATGTTCCTCGATGTATCTTCCACACGCCACATGCGAGCAGCTGAGGCACGCCCACACAGATTCTGTAGTATTGCAGTCCATGCAATGCCATTTCTGAGGATTGAGAATGGAGTGATCTTGGGCCAGTCGCAGACGTCCTACGTGCTTACACTTATCCATTGTTAGAACTGAAATTGTAGAGATATGCTGGCAAAACACGTCATCCAAACTATTTTCTGTCCATGATATTTCAATCTGCAACTAAAAAAAAAAAAGTTATAGTTCATAAATACCCAACTGTATCCCTTTTACAGGAATCAGTGTACCAAATTCATATTGAGATTAAGATCACAATCATCATCCAACTGAGTCCCACCAAACACATGAAAGCAATCAGTCATGTGGAGCCACACTCACACACTCAACACCTTCAACAGCAGTACGACGTTCACACTAAATTGCCTCCATACCACTGCTTATATTCCCACTGCTTTGTGGCTCAGGACTGAAGCTCACTAAATGCTACACTTTAGACCTGGTTTGTTCTTTTTTATTAAGGAGCACTGATTTTGTTAAAAGATACTGTTACAGAGTTCAGATACAAACACAACTTGAAGTGAGAAAGGTTGCTCAGAGCAGCTGAGGATGACCCCAAGCCTAGAAGTGCTCAGGGCCAGGTGGGATTGGACTTCAAGCAACTCGGTCTAATTGGAGGTGTCCCTGCGCACAGCAGGGGATTGGGCTACAGGACCTTTATGGTCCCTTCCAACTCAAACTATTCTGTGATGCCAAAATTCTCCTATTAATTCTATCCCTAAACATACAGGTGCAGAAGTGCGAAGTTCACTTAAATTTATTATGTTTACACAGTGCCAACAGTTCAGACAAACGAGGCTTCATACAACTCAAACCCTTAATTAATCCATTCCTTTAATTAAATCACTGCCTCTCTGTGCTCAGTCAACCTCATTATAACATTGCTACAATAATGTATCTTAAATATCTACATTTTAACACGTCATCCTAACACCTCTGAAAGAGCAACTCGGCAAAGCAGAACTTGATTTCTTGAGACAGAATACCAGGAGGTATCTACATCAGTTACCACAAACTTTATAAAAACTTTCTAATCCAGGTCTTCAGAAGACCATTTTAAAATCTGGCTAGCACTGGCTCATATCCTTTATTAAGTTTGTATGGTTGCATTTATTTATTCAAAGCTGCCGTTTTTGCTTCCCCCTATAAGGTGCATTTACCCAGAGAGTGTCTGATTAGCAAAA
The DNA here is from genome assembly GCA_013397865.1 of Struthidea cinerea. NCBI lineage: Eukaryota > Metazoa > Chordata > Aves > Passeriformes > Corcoracidae > Struthidea > Struthidea cinerea. The sequence goes on along the minus strand of VZTI01001648.1, from coordinate 2,608,054 downwards.
AATTAGAGAGACGGTGTTTTCCTCATTCTTGATTTTACCATTTTCTTTGACTATCTCGTTTAGATATAACATCTAGAGGCAAATGATAATGGTGCTATGATGCATCAGGAAGTGATTACATTTGATCTGGGGCATTTGTGCCCACCACATCACTGAACAGAAGGGCCAAAGAGCACACAGCACCAGCACCATTATGCACAGTGCTTGCCAGATGAAACAATTAATTCACCTGAGGAGTTCAAGGCTTTGTCAAATATTCAGCGTATGCCAAGTGAGATGAGTTGGCCATTACAAATGCATGCTCTGGACCTGGCCTAGGCCATACAATAGCAAGGTCCTGGATTCTATGCTTTACAGGTAAATAAATCATACTACAAAAGTACTGAGTGCTTTACACAACTCTGGATAGAACCCAAAGGGCTATATTCCAGTTATTAGCCTTAAATATGCTAATATTTATCAATTTCTACAGTCCTGAAACACACAAGAATAGGTTACTCAATATAGAGCAGAGGTTTAGTGTAAAATAAGCTTTAGATAGAGGGAATCCTAACATACAATGACATGACACCACTAAGGCAGGGAAAGAGGTTGCAGCCAGCTAGAAAAGAAACTCTAATTTTCATCTGGTACTCTGATAAAAGCTGTCCTTAAAAGAATCAACAAAAAATGGCTTTGTTTGGTTAACTGGCCCATGGCTGGTGCCTTTTAAAATGTTACAATACAGATACCAACACAAGAGCTGTAATAACTCTCTAAGCGCATAATCAGCATCCAGCATTGCATGTGTTGTATAGAATTTATTCTGTGATGAGGAAAAGCTTGAACCAGTTGCAGAGAAGCTAAAGGAGTGTACACAGTTTTACATGCCCATATTAATCTCTCATTCATTCTGGCTAAGAGTTGTCTCCAGTCCATACTCACTGCACCAAAGAATTTCAGGCACCATGACCTCTGGGGAGCCATTCAGCAACTCCCAGACCGAGTACCAGCCACAGTCTATTAGGGAAGGTCGAGATCTCTGGTGTGCTGTGGTCAACAGATCACAAAAGTAATGGCTTGCTTAACTTTTTCATCTTGCTTGCATCCATAACGTTCACTCCTTCTAAAAGGCAATCTATCTGTAGGCTGCCAATTAGATTCTTTTACAAATAGTTGTGCATAGTCAGTTTGCCTTTTATATTGTCTTTATAAATAAGACCATCAGCATTATCTCGTGTCTTCTAGCCTGACAACCTCTTTTCCCCAACAAAATGGAACTTTTATAACACTGGTAAAATTCAGGATAGTAGTATGTATGTAAAGTGTGCTGCAATAATTCAATGTGGTATAGCGAATTTTAAGTGCCAAGACTCATCTTTGTGGTTTTGGGCTAACATAAATAGATTCTACTGCATAACATATTAGTAACGGTCCTTTCCAGCAGACCAGAAAAGAACACTAAACCCTGACTTCCCACAGGGCTGTCACACATAGCAATGCTGTCAGTCAGAGGAATCTGACAGGTCAACTCTTTCTGGATTTGTTAAAGTCACCGTGTAAACCCTGTGGCTTTTTTTTCCCTCCTTTTAATATTATATGGTCAGATTATTTTTTTCGCACTTTTAAAAACATTGTCCATACTAAAACTGCGTACATGCCTCACTGTTAGCAGATACTGGACTGAGGACAAAAGTAATCCACTGATCTCAGGACGACCACTGTGTAAATCAGAACTACACATTCAAGCTCTTCATGCAAAAGCAGCACAATTCTACGAAAGCGCAAGATCAGCACCTTGAAGGGAAAAACCTAAAGCCCCAGCTCCCCCACCAGCAACCAAGTCAGCATGACAATTTCCCACCTACGTCGATGTGTCGAGTAAAGAGACAGGGTGGAAGGGGGAGGGGGAGGAAACAGCACGGGAGAAGTCTTTCTTCGAAAAAAAAGTGAAGAAATCAAATCAGTTTGGTCAAAAAGACAGAAATATCTGAAAAGGCTGCAAAAAAGCTTGGAGTACAAAACTGAGACCAAGAAAACTTCAGATGAATGTCAAGCAGCACACTGACATCAGGAACATCTGAAGTACTGAGACTGCATCAACTCACATTTAAAAACTGTACCTTAGAACCAAAACTTGGCAAAAGATCTCAGGGTAAAAACAGGAGTGAAGTGACAGATAATGGTGGAAGAAACAGGAAAAATACTGTATACTCATTCCCACACTTGCTAGAAAACTGCAGCTGGAATAAAATAGTACAAGCTAATGCTCCAATGTTAAAATTCCCTAAAGGAAGTTATTCAGCACTAGTTTCTGCATTCTTCTCTCCTGAGGTTCAGTTCTGTGCACACACACAAAGAAACTTTGAATTAGTTGACCAGCACTTCAGAGATCAAGTCCCCCCCCGCCCCCCCTCCATGTTCTTACCACAGACCTGAGTTGAAGTAGTAAAGCAAAATAACAACTACTAGCATGTAGAATAGTACTGCTGAAAGCATTAAGTTGTCTGGAAACAGAGAGATACACAGAAGTTTTTTCTTGCACCAAAGTTTCACAAGCTAAAAACAAAGATATATAGAAAAGGATTTTTTTGTTGTACCATATCTCAAACTTACTGACATGCTCGTTCCTTTTGTTCCACTCAAGAATGGCTGGCAAAATGTACATTTTTGGGTAATTCATGAGCTGAAAAAGTAGTTGATGCCAAAACCAACTTAAAAGTCATTAAAATTGATTATTTTCTTCCATTTCTGTTCTATGCAAACAAGAAGTCAAGATTTTAAGAATTTAAGGTTCATTTTCATAGCTGATAAATTTATAAACTGTAACTATAAACATAAACAAAAGGATGCATTTTTCCCTTTGTCACTACCTGTGTAATTAATTGCCTGGCACATAAATGAGAAGTCTCAAGCATTAGACTAGAAATGCAGTACATAGTTTTACAATTAGATATACACGTGTGTATGCTCTTGTGCCCCATTTATGTTCTGGTTTTTAAATCAGATGACCGTTTACCAACTGATTTTCATCAGGTTCAGAGTACCTGTTGAATATCTGAAAACACAGGAATCATGGGTACTTAAACAACTCAAAGTTTTAGATAACAAGTACACTAACTAGAAGGCAGTACTAGAAAGTACTGCTTTATTGCTTTTTCAAACGAGTTTTCTTTAACAAAACAAAAAAAGAAACACTGATGGGCGTAACTTCCAGCTGCAGTACAGTCCTGCAGGCGTAACAGTTTAGACTTGAAATCACAGCAGCACTTCAAAAAGAAATTTTGTGAATTATTTCCGATTTCTAACAGAACAGCCTTTGACAAGAAACCCCCCGGTCTCCTTTCCTTGGAGCCGTGCAGATCGCCATTTAACTTTTTTTTCTCTATTTTTTTTTTTTACCAGCTAAAGAATGTACATCCAGTGTGCTGCCTAGAAGTGGTCATTTACCCCAGGACACCACAGACAGCGGTACAGCTTTACATTCGATGTCTACTACTGCAAATAACCGCGCGTTTCCTGCAGAGGAGACTTCACGATAAACAAACAATACAGAACTGAAGCACTTTCACACAAGCACGAAAAACACAGCATTTCTTACTGGTTTGAAGTTACACTTGACAGTTCTCTCCATTTAGAAAAATCAGCATCTCTGACTGCCCTGACAGCTCCTGCTCTGACAGCCCCCTCAAGTACAGACACCCCGGCTACGCCGGCCCAGGGCTCCTCGGTGCCGCGGTGCCGTTCCCGCAGAAGGTCCGGCGCTTCCCGGCGCACCGCGACACGGCGCGACTTCGCCTCTGGCCACCACAGCCAGGAGCCGAGAGCGGCGGGCCCTGCTCACCGCCACCCTCCGCTCCTCCCCAAGCTCTCCCTCACCTCGACGTCCTCCCGGCCCCTCAGAGACGTGGAGGAGAGCGGGCCCCACGCAGGGGTTGCCCGCCACACACCGAGCGCGGCGAGAAGGCGGCAGAACCCCTGCCGGTCCCAGAGTCTCGCTCCCCCGACCCCATGCCGTGCCCGGCTCGCCCCCGCGACAACGAGCGCCTCCTCCTCAGGTGCCCCTCCGCAGGCACCGCGCAGCCGCTACCGCCCCTCCCCGGGGAAAAGGCGCCGCTGTCTCCCGCCCCGCGCTCCCCTCCGCCGGGCACCTGCTCCCCGCAGGCCGGCCCCGGG
>VZTI01001648.1:2588717-2603431 GCA_013397865.1 Struthidea cinerea | reverse complement strand
CCCCGACCCGTGCCCGCGGGGCACCTGCTTGCCCTGGGGTAGGTCTGTGCCCAGCCGGGAAGAAGCGGGGTCTTGGACCCCCCAGGAGTGGGTGTCCAGATTTCCTTCCTACGTTTTCACCTGTGATTTGTCATCGGTGGCGTCGTCCTTGTCCCAGCACAGCGGGAGCTCTGTGGGCTGTGTGAGCTGAGCACTGCCCTGAGACCCAGGCCTCGCCCGGTGGCTCCCCCAGCTCGCCGGTGCCGCCAGGAGCCGTCCCTGGCCTGGTCGCTGCCTGGGTGTGACAGTCACACACCGTACCGGGGATCTCAGCCCATGAAACTCCTTCATATCATATCTCTGTGCATGTTGTTTGTGGAAACTTCTGCAAGGCAGCTCGCATGATAAAAACCCCCAATCTCTTATCAGGTCCTTTTTACGCATCCATTGAGTACTTTCTCAGTCTCAGGTTTCATTACAGAAACTTAAACAGGCAAAAGACTTATAAACTCACATCCTGCAGATGTCCTGTTCGGTAAATTTATCTTTACATTGATACTTTTAGAACTAAAGTTTCTGAAGTGCAGCCAGCTGTTTCTAGCTGCTTTCCAGTTCTTCCAGCAGTGAATTAATTTACACTTGTGCATGGCTTCTGCTCTGCCCTGTGTACAGCAGGCTGTGTTTGGGACAAGAAGAATCTTGTGAAAACCCCCTCCTGACTGACCAGCATCACTTTTTGCATCCATGCTGGAGCAGGTTGGCTTGGGGTTTATGTGAACCTGCTCATAAAGTCAGTGTGCGGTGCTGCTGGCCATTGCAGAATGTGGTTGTGATGTGTGCGTTGCTGCCTAGCCACCATAACCAAGTAGTGGTTTGATGCAGAGTGTGAACATTTCAGATCCCCCCTCTTGTTTTGGATCTGTTATGCCTTAGGACGTTTTCATGACAGCATCAAAATCTCACACATCTGTTTCTGTGTTTCCAGTTGTGTCATCATAGAAAATGTGTTTCAGTTTAAAAGTTGAAATCTATAGGCCCTGGTTGCCTCAATTCTGCTCCAGTAGTGCATTCCCACTCTTTCTGTTTCTAATGAGACTGCTGAGATGGTGTTAGCAGGATGTGGCCAAGAGGCACAATTCCATTTGTCTGCAGGGTCACTTTATCATGGTGCTTTCAGAAGGTCATAAAAAATGTATACAGATAAAGTCACCAGGCTTCAAATGTGTTTCAAACTTCTAACTTTAAAGTGAGAAATACTGCTGCCTAATCAAAATATTTATGGAAATTGTTCATGCTTAGTGATTCCACATATTTGCATATCCCCATTAGGTGTTTTAAGACAACTTTAACAATTTTCACATAACTGTTTTGTCAAGTTCCTATCTCCCTCTTTAACAGTAGCAGTTTCTTCTTGATTCATAGTCGGCAAACTAATCCTTCCATGCTTTTTCTTGCTGGAATCCTGTTACACTATTCTCACACTCAGGATCTCCATCCAGTTCTGTGTGCGTGTCTGTGCGTTGGTTAAGTGGATGTTGGATCTGCTCTCAAGACCAGACTGACTCACCATCCCTACTGTGACCTCTTCAGCTGCCTTTGCAGGCTGCTCTCAGCAGGGCTCCGCAGCCCTGGGAGCCTCTAGAGCGGGAGTCCAAGCTCCTGATGCCTCCGCACACATTGGAGGTCTTGTCCACGTTGTCCAGGTGAATGAAATATAGGTGAGACTCATGCTATTACCATCCAGGGCACTGAGAAATAATCCCAAATCCTGTTTTTCCTAAGCATCCAGAGGAGGCTTTGATCCTGGGCTGCTCACAGGAAGGCTAAGGCCAGCAATGCAAATGGGAAATGGTGGCTCTCAGCCATGCACATACTTAACCCTACTCGCAGCTGTTGGCTCACTCAGACACAGCCTGAGGCCTTGTCACCAGCTCCCTTTATATCCTAAATGGCCACTTTAATTAGCTATTCACAAAGTGATTATGATACTGAAAAATTCATTTTTATTTATGCCAATTTTAAATGTTGGTAGTCTATCATCTCTCTAACACCCCTCTCTCTTTCATCAAACAGCACCTATATTTTGAAACCCTGTTCACGTGATAACAGAGATTTGCCATGTCTCTGCTATCTCTGCAGTATCTGATTTAACGCAGAATAAAGTTAGTATTTTTTTTTATTTTCGTGTTTGTGTGTGATTTCCCTGTGTTAATGGACAACATTTCAGCTGATACTGACTAAGCACATTTCATACCCTTATTGGGTTAAGGCAGACTTCAATCTCTGCTCCTGCCACATTGGGTAATCCATTGCAAAATATTGATTTGGAGCTGGGCTTTGGCTTTGGCATAGCAAGTCACTGAATTGCTGTGCGCTGCTCTTATCATATGCACCCTGCGTCATGTGTGCTTTTAGTGACAGCCCGCTTAAAATTTTTCACCTTCCTTTAACCTTTCTCTGAGTCATGTATTTATTCTTCTAAATAACATCCAACTTAAAAACATTCAAGGCTGATAAGAGAATTCCTGAGCCTTAGGGGACGCATAATGAGACCTAACTCCTTTCCACCATCCAGACATTACAGCTAGAATGTTGTGATTTATTGAGACAGACAAAAATTGATTTCCCAAATGTAGTTTAATTTAAAATTCATTGGGTATTTATGAAAATGGATGACAGATACAGAATATATTGTCAAGAAGCAAGCAAATGTAATAAATCCCTATAAGCAATGTGACTTCCTATTATGTGTGAAAACATTCTCTGGAGGGGAAAACCACCTCTAACTGAAACACCACCTCTGACTTAATGTTAAAGTGTTCCAATATGGCAAATAGTTTTAATGTATTTTTAAATGGTTGCCAGAATTATATATGACTACTGCATTAGTACAACTGAAAAAAAAATTATTTAGTGCGTTTGGCAGAAGGAAACATCATAAGCTGTTATTCCAAGTGAGGCACCTAAACTTTTGCAAATATATGAAATTTCAAATTTCTGTCAAATACAAACATAATTATAAAATAGTAATAGTTTTTGATATTCCAGAACAACAAAGTGGTAGGCTGACCAAGCCTTCTGAGTCTATCTGAAAAGAGAGTTGATGTGATACCAGGTGTCTTTGTCTCGACTAGGTTTGGGTCTGGTATTATGGTTTGAATGCTCAAAACTGGTGAAAAGGGAAAGAGAGAAAGTCTGATGTAAGGTAAAGAAAGGAAAACAACCTTTAAACAAACGCGGAGTCATCTTTTGCACTTGCTGATGTGAATACTTTTACTTGTTTGCAACTCCCCAGTTAGGAGTGGTGCTCGTGTGTGTCCCCAGGGCTTGCGGGGTGTGATGTCATCCTGGCAGCCACACCCACCGCTCAGACGTGAGGTCACTGCCCTGGTTTCACTCTGCCTGCACCGCACTCCTTGCACCAGGAACTCTCTCGAGTTCAAGCTGCTCCTATATGAAATTTCTCCTCCTCTAGAGCCAGCCAGCTTCCCTGAAGTGCAAGGCAATACTGGTGATCAGGAAATTCGTTCTTTTGCTTTTACAACAGTACAGTCATGTCCTGTGTAGACGCTGGCAGATGGGCCTGACTACATGGAGTTAATTGCACGTCTGAGGAACAGAAAATAGATGACATGAGGGGAGCAATAATAAACCACAAATTTGCATATGTTAATATGAGCAGCTTGATGCTTTCTAGTTCAGCCCTAGGTGATAAATGGAAAACTTTTTTTCCAAAACAGTGGGAGCATTTTAAAATAGCACAGAAGAAGGTGAATCTCGGAAAACGTATCTAAAAGCTCAATACACATATACACCAGTATTACCTGTTCGGGGAACATTTGCATGCTTACCTTCATGCAATATCTGCAGTGGGAGTTTGTTGTGTTGCCATGTTTATTGATACAAACAAAATACTATGAACAAAATTTATCTATAAACAGATTCAGGGCTCAAAGAGAAATTCTGTGTGTAACCCTGAAAATAACAGGATTTTCTCCAGCGCCTGTGAAGCTTTTGGGTTGCAGTTCAGTTCAAGATGAAGACTCGTACATATTGGTGTCTACCTATGAACTAAGTGGTTTAATTCCCAGTAGAACTGGGGGTGAGGGAGGAACTTGTGTAAGATATACTGAGGTACTTCTGTGGTGTGAGACGTTCAAACAGGGTTGGCCAACCTGACATATAACCTGCAGGACTGTAATGCCCTTCTGGAGCAGCAGCTGGAGACAAGACGGGCTGACCTGTGACTTCTCAAATGGTACTGGGTGCTTAAATGAGCACTGCAGCTCTCCTTAGGCTGACTCTAAGCAGACAGCCAATGGCTGGTTCAGTGAATCTCTAGAATTCAATCTCCTTTGAATTCACTCACCAAGAGCCCATTTAATTCTGTGAACATCAAGTGCCACTTGAGAGGCTGTGGGATGTCCCTCCTGGTCTCCAGGTATCCTTCTGGAAATGCATCAGTTCCCATATGTCCTGTGCCACACCTGCTGGTTCTGGGCAGGTGTCTCAGAACCTCAGGGGTTCTCACACGGCTTTAGATTCTGACACGTATGCAACTGAATAAAGCCTTGGACCTCCACTGCCTATAACAGGAATGCAGACACGCTTAGTTGCTTAAATATAGGCTCTAGAGATATCTCTGGGCACCAAAGGCATCCTTGGAGGCTGACCGGCGTGAGGGAGGGTCTGAGAAGAACCAAATCTTCCTGGAGCTGCCTGTGGGCCTCAGCGTCTCTCCCCAACCCAGATGCCTCAGCGGTGACAGATGCCTTACTTATCCTTAGGCAATGGAATCCTGCACTTGCAGCCTGTGTAGGGACACTTGTGTTTGGGTGTCTACTGGTCTACTGGATCCCACCCCTACTCATTTCATCGAACTTCAACTGGGTCCAAACACAGATGTATTTTGCAAATATGCATTTTTCAAAAATGGGGTGAACATTTGTGATGATTCCTGCGTTTTCAAATGATCTGCAGATTTAAAAGCAAAACAAAAATTGTAAAGTGTACATATGACATTAGTAATCACTAGAATTTTTTCCAAGACTTTCCCCACTTTCTTTCATAAGAATAAAGAAAACAGAAAATACTAACTTAAATACTGATTTGAGTGAAAACTGTCATTGTCAAGGTTAATGCCACGCTTATTCCATCCTTCTTCCTCTCGTTTGATTTCCCTTTCCTACTTCGCATTGTATTTGCCAGACAAATGCAGTCAAACCTATCTCCATGGGTAAAATGGTTACACAGTAGAGAAGTATTTGGACCCTGGGCTCTGAAGGCCAATTGACAATATTAAATGCATGAAAATCCTTAATGACATTTTAGGGTAGGTTTTTTTGCTTATTATTTCTCATTTTTAAATAGCTTGAAATAGAAGTGAAAATTTAACAAACAGGTGTTTAGGCATGTGCTGTTGATTTTAATTGAAAGGTCTGAGACTCTAAGGTTCCTTTTCATTATTAACCATTTGTCTTGTTCTCCTTGTGCTGCTGGTGAGCTTCTGAGTTCCAACTCTAACACAAATAGTGTTACTAGAAGTAATCAGACAGCTCCTGTTTCTGCCAATCTTTCATAGAAAACAGATAAGCATGCCTTGGAAGTGTGAAGAGGAAGAATTTAATGCAACAAAAATATATAAATCAAATCTTCCCACTGCTTCTTGTAAAAACAAGTGGAGAGAGAAAAATATTCTTAATTTTCAGACGCTGGAGTTATCCCTTATGACTATGAATCCAAAATATCTTGGTGAAAACACCTTCATCAATATTTTCTTCACCTGCTCCACTGGGTCCTGCTCCAGGAGCATATCACATGATGGATATCTGATTTGGTTATACTTAGATTCGAACTGACTTTGAGTCTAGACAGCAGAAGGAGATTTCTTAGTGATGTTGGGGTTTCATAAACAAAGGAATGTTGCTCCAACTAATTCTTAATTCAAGGACAATGTTACACTCCTATCAACCAGAAGGAAAGATAATTCTGCTTTCCTCTGCAGAAACCTTCATATTCTGGATTTGGCTGCCAGATGAGAGAGTGCTCAGAATCTCTTGCATTTTCGCTTTCCCTAAATCCTATATTCCTTTGCCTTTGCTCCACATGAGCCTGGAGAGTAGTCCTCCCACGTCCTTCTCAGAATACAAAGCACCCTCAGTGCATGACCCCACTCCTTGGCCAAATGCTGAGTCCTTTTCTTCTACTCTAAGAGCTTGTTCTGCATGACAGTGCTTCTGTCTTTAACACGTCTTTTGTGTAGCAAGTTCTGCCCTAAGATTTGCTATGGATCTCCCATCGAGGTCAATGGATGTGGGAAGTACGTCTGCATAGCTCAACGCTGCTTTACAGTAATTGCAAAGAAAGGCGAAGTGCTCAGATGTGATAAATGTGACATTCTTCACTCTGGGTTCTGGCTATCACAGCTACTGTAGCTCACTGGCTCCTCAGAGAGACGGAGAGCACAGCTTGCTTTTCCCCCCAGTCCTTCTCCTACTCTCATCCTCCCATTGGAACATCCGTACAGTCAAACAGAGAATGACTCTATCACAGATGTCTTTATTCCGCCCTCCTCATCACAAGGCAACAGGTCAAAACAGATGCATTGATGGGTTTGGATTCAGATGGTTTTGGGCCAGAGAGTTTGCTTCAACCAACCTGGAGATTCAGCTTCAGCTTATTTCAGCGGCAAATGCGTTTGTCCAAGGACTTCGGTGGGAGCTCTGTCTGCAAATAGATCTGAACCTGCAAATATTCAAACTGGCAAAAGAAACTGGACTTTATATGGCCCCTAACACAGCCTGTAATTCCATTAAAGAAGCAGAAGAACGACATGCTTGTCTATTTGTTTTGCTTCTACACACTTCTTTTAGGTTAGTTTTGTAGCTGCAGAGTTGATGGTGTGTTATTCCCCTTGATTTTATCTCGTGTCCGTCTCCATTGCACTGATTGTACCCTTAAATACATTTTTTAAACTTTAATGAGCTTATTAAATAAGCTTCTTGTTACTGAATATCTCAGGTTTTGCTCAGTATCTCAACTGAGAATCAGCTCTTTGCAATACCTCTGCAACTGGAAAAAAAATACCTGTAAAAAAATTGGATTTGGGGGAATTCTTGCTGCCACTGCACCACATGGTACAATGCCACTATTTCTGCCTTCAGATGTAAATGCCTGTGCAAATGCTGCTTTTCAATTAAACTGTAGTACAATTCGTTGAAGTTTAGCCAAAGAAAGCCTGTGAATGGAAACACTTAAACGATACATTAGGATTTAGTTACAGACTTTGCATTTGTTTTCTCAACCAAATGTAAAACAATTGTTTAGGTGCCCATAGGAGAGAAGATTTTACTTGGGTTTTGTTTGAGCGTCAGTGTTAACGATCAGTGCTCAAGCGTTTTAGATTTCAATCTTAAATTAGCAATTTAAAGACAACAAAGAATGATTTTCATGCTTGTCAGTTCTGATTAATGTAACATTAACCCCTAGAGAACAGTATATTGCTCCAGTACTTCATTTCAACTTGCAAGAGACCAGTCCTGCGAAACAATGAAAGATTGTTTTGGGCTTTTTTTTTTTTTTTTTAAATTTATTTTAAAAAAAAATTTGAAATGTAAAGATAAGACTAACTGTTGCTGCTATCACGTTTATTTATTGTGGGTCCTATGGTTGTTATCTTCTAAGGTATGTGATAACGTGAGATTTCCTAAATCACACCTCTGCCAAGTTAATACGGTTTCATTGCTTCCTACAGATCCCGGCGCTGATTTTGGCGCTCTTGTGTGGATCCCGAGTAGCCCCAGCTTGCTACTTGCTGATCTGAGCTTTCAAGGGCAAAAACTGCTAGCAGCATGCACAGGAAATTTATATGCCTCTCCCCTGCTGACTAAATTACAGAGAGCAAACAAAACCAGAATGTGAAAGTGGCACATAAAATAAGGGCAGTTTTGCTGTAAAAGCAGTTGCTTTTTGGTAACTACTTGTAAACCCAAAATTTGTTGTCATTTTCCTGCCTGTAGAACAGCAGTTTAAAGGGTTGCTGTTACTTATCCACAATTCGGAGATGGTGAGATAAGCATATGAAGAGGATGATGGAGATAAGGAGAGGCCAGGAAATAACGAATTTGCCCATCGGGGTGGATTAGGGTGTAAATGGGGCCTACTGGTTCCCCTGGTCCCTTCTCACAGTAGGGTCAGACAAAAACCCTGCCCATATGAGACAGCAAGAGATCTGCCATTGACACAGCTGCAGTCCCCCCAAATAACCCAGTGGAAACCTGGTGACATGTTTGCAGTGCGATCAGTCGATTCTCTGCCAGACATTGCTCCTCGTGCATGTTTAAACGAGGGCTTTGGGGCAGGAAAAAGCAGTGCAGTAGAAGAAAAAAAAAAAAAAAAGAAAAAGAAAGTCCTGGAAAGTTTCAGCTTCCTAGTTGCAACAATTAAACGGTTTTGTACAGAAACGTCACCAGACTTTCAAATAATTCAAATATGTAATGGCTGAGATAACTCCTACCTAGAAACCCCTCTGTGGGAGAAACAAAGACCATAAAACCTTATAGGGGCATGGGAAAAAAAATTGTTTCTTCCACCCCAGGTCTTTATATGTACTTGTGCATTTCCAGGGGCTTAGGCCACATTTTTTGTTTCCCTTCTGTTACTGCCTAAGCACTGGGGGGCAGAGAGCCAAGAGCTGCCTCACACGAGCCCATCAAGCAGCAAAGAAGGCAGCATGCACTTTGTGCATACAATATTTCCCTTGACTCCAGTGGGAGCTTGAGGATCTGCAAGAACTACAAACCTGGTCTTGAAGGACGATTTATGCTTAATATATTTATTTTCCCGTGGTATTTGTGTATTGGGAAACATTCACAGGTTTGGATGGAAGATTGGTGTGTGCCCACTGATGTACGTTTGTCTCCCACAAGATGACAGACTGATGGCAGCATCCTGCTCCTTTAGGCATGGTACAAATGCATAGCAAGAGGAAGTTCCTTCAGTGAAGAGACTGAATTTAAATGGATGATAAAGACACAGGGGATAGGAGAGGAAGTGTGTGATATTAATTTATTGTAGTTGTCATGCTTCTTGGGCTGCTTCATCTGCATGAGGTTAAGTACCAGTAAATTCTTTTGGGTGACAGCTGGCTTGCCAAAACTTGAGGTGTTTTTCAGAAAGCCCTTACATAAAGAAGGAAGAAAAATAATGAACATCTGGAAACATGGTGGAAAATTAATGATGTTTTCTCCAGAGGGTGGAAGTTCCCTCCCAAGCTGACAGGGAAGGGCCAGAAAGGCTGAGGCTGGACTTCCCCATGGAAGGAGCTCTGAAGTCAGCCTCTTTGCTCACCCAAGCCTTGGCTGTGAATAAGAGTGGGGAAGGCGAACGGTGGGCAGATCCAGGAGTAGGGGTGCTCCCTCAGCCCCTGAGGTAGCCCCTGGCTGTAATGCTTGCTCCCACTGTTCTGTACTTGAAGGCCCTCTTCTTTCTTTCTGTAACAACTTTTTTTTTTTTTTTAAATACATGCATGATGCTATTTTAATAATAATGACAGTAGAATAATTTACATTTATGTTTCACTTTTTGTGAACTTTTTGGAGGCTTCTCTTTCCTCCACTGTTTGTTGCTTACAGGGGAAAATGTAAAAAGAAAGCATTGACTTTTGAGCCTAACCTAGGATTATGACAACTTCTAGCTACCCAGTGCTGACATTTAGCACAGTTTACTGCACAGTCACCCAGTGCTGTTGCGGCAAAGTTTCATAAAAGCTGCAGTTACAAAACAGATGTGACACTAGCTTACGTAGAGGAGGAGATGGTGTAATTTTTGTGGTTCTAATGCCAAGACAATCAGGAACCAGGACTCACTGCAGACTTAGTTGTGCTCTTTGTGGGCAGTGAGAAGTTCAAGCTGTCTCTTTAAGAAACAACAGTAGAAAACCCAGTTCTGAAAAAAATTTCACCTAATATGGGCAAAACTACCTCCTTAGTGTACTAGAACCTGAAGCAATTCAAGGAAATGTCTTTCCTGTTTGTTTACTTCAAACCCTCAACAACCTTGTGGACTTACTGTCTGTATGTGTTCTGACTTCTTGGGGATTTTTTGTGCCCCACCACACAAGTGAGTCTTTTATGAAATGAAGGTGAAAAAATAATGCAATAAAATGGGAGGACAAGATTGTGAAATCACTTCTGGTTGCAAAGGGCATTTGGCAGGCATGACCTTAGAAACCCCTTTGATTTTTAAAACTGAATAGATTTCAAAGCCATCTTTCTGACTTCCCAGGCTTTTCACCACAATTAATCTTTTTGGTAGGCCTCTCCTTGGAGCATACACTGACCTGGGAGTACAGCACTGAACCAGGTGTAGGTTCCTCCTATAGGAGGTGTAGGTGTATAGGTCCTCCTATACACTTCATGAACCCTATTTCAAACATCTTTTTGTGTTGGATGGAGAGTGCTTGTTCTCCAGACTCACAGGGAGAATGCTCATCACTAGCATAGAACTCTTACCTTGCCACTATGTCCAACAGGGACTGGGGCCTCACAGTCACGGATGCAGCAACAGCAGGATGAAAAGACGGTCCCTCCACTGAGGCACTTAGAGCAAATCAGAAGCAAGGGAAACAAACATCAGTACAGACAGGGAAGTAGGAAGAAAGATGGAGAAAATAACATTGCTCTTGCAACTCAGCTAGGCTCATAATTCCTTGGGTATGTCAGCAACAACCTCTTGCAAGTAGCGGCAGAAAGGAAGTCGTTGATAATGTTCACCACAATGCCACAGGCATGTCCTGCTCTAATTATAGATGTTGTGGTGTCTTGGGCATGACACGAGGGGCATCACATGGACTTGCCAGACTGCTGCTGTGCAGCAAATTGCAGTGTCCAGGCCTTAAATGGTGTGGTCACTGGTGATAAGCACTGGGGCTTTCCAGTGGTGACCACTGTAGGTAGTTTGTGGTCAGAAGGATGGCAACCACAGTGAAGAGCTTTCATATTGTCATTTAAAACGAAAGATAAAACCAGCAAGAGTCTGTGGGCTTTTGCAAAGACTGTTGTAGGGAAGACAAGGCAGACACTGAGGCTGCAGAAATTGCCCATTCTTTACCAATGCCCTCAGTTGACAGAGCTATTTTTAAAACTAAAAAAACCTTGTGATTTTTTTTTCCCTTGCGGTTTTGTTAAACACTGACCAACATTTTTAATGAAATCCAGACTTTGCTTTCATTTGGTTATAAACTAACTTCTAAGGGTCTGCAGCTATTCCCTGGTACATAAGCACCAGGGCCAGATCTGTACAGGCTCCTCTGGGTCAGCTTAAGCTGAGGTTTTACTCTCACCTCTTGGGGAAAGGATGCTGTTCTTCTGGTGTGTTTTCATTTGGAGCTCTCACAACATCTCATGATTCAGATGTTTTGGATGTCAGCATGTGTGAGAAAGTTGAATAAACCCAAGCATTGCTGGGTGAGGCCGGGCAAAGACAGGTTTGCATCTAGCTGGTCCAGATGAGAGGTTAATCTGGAGCGAGGGCAGCTCCTCATCCTCACTACGAGTGGCAATTGCACGGCACAGAATTGGCCTGTCCTCAATGTAAGGATTTTGCATGGGGTTTTCCTGCTTGCCCCATACCCACTTTATTATTGGGAGTGAATGGAGATAACGGGATTATGTAGGCAAAGGAATCATGTCACATATTTAATAGTTTTGATGATTTAAAGACCCTTTTAAAATCTTTCTTTACCCAGGACACCTTGCGCACAGCTTCCTCTCCCTCTCTGAAGAAGCAGGAGGTGTGGGATGCTGCATGCCCTCCACAGAGGGCTGTCAGAGGCTCCAAGCTGCTCTGTCAAGGATGAGGGAAGATACTCAACATGCTCCCTGTCTGCAACCACATGTGGGGGAAAACGGCTGGGAAAAACTAAAACGCAAAATCCGTGCCTCAGCCTGCAAGATCCCAAGGGCAGTAGGGAGCTTTTTAAAGGTTCACTGAGGCAGTCATGGCCTGGGAAGAGTGCCTGGCTCAGGCACTGGGGCAAAGCTGTGTTTGGGTCCTGTGTGCAAACATCAGGGTTTGCTGGATATCAGGGTACCTAAGGACAAGAACCAGGAAACAAACTCCACTCACAGTGGCTCTGGAGGAAACAGCTGGAAAGGGAACCACACTGAACTATGCAGTGTCCTTTGGCACTGACACAGCTGTCCTTTCCTGTGTCGTGTCCAAACCTGCTGTTGTTTGGGGGACTGGAGTCTGGGCTTCATGGACCGAGCTGGCAGCCTGGAAGGTAGAGCCTCAAATGTTACATTCCCTGTACAAGCGGAATGGAGACTGTAAAACTCCTCAGCCTCATGCAATCCATCATCCAAGATAGATAAGGCAGTAAAAGTAATGATGATCATCTCCACTTAATACACAGGAAAGCAGATGGCTGAGGGAGAGAAATTACTTATTCTAAGTCACTGCAGGGAGTACAGCCCCATTTCCCAAGCTGAATTAGCAGGTAAGTCAGTGTCTCCTGGGAGAAAAGAGTTTTCACAGCAGGGGCACTTGCTCATTAGAAAGGAACCAGACCTATATTTATTTTGCTTCCTCACTGGTTTCATGCAGCGAATTTTGGTCTTCTGGCAACTCAGTGCTTTCTTGTTTATACTCTTCTAATGTTCAGGGAAGGTGTTTTGCTGACATTCATACAATATAACTCTTTCTCATGTCAAATCCATAGGAAAGTTTTGAAGTTGCTGTTTTGTGCTTATAAATCGGCTCCCTTCTCAGTCTGTGCAGGACTGTAATGCATAAACCAGGCATGACTCCTGGTTTTGCAATCAAAAGCACAGGGTACTGATTTTCCAGACTGAATATCTAAATGAAAGGGGTCACATCGAGGCTTCATAACTCAGGCAAGGTAACATACACTAAGAGCTGGGAGCCAAATGGGACTGAAAAAAATGTTGATGAGTCAAGTATCTGTTCACGTACTCCACCTACCTCGTTATCTATAAATCATCTGAAAGAGGAAATAACTGCTTCCAGAGGACTGTATGGTCATGCAGGTGATGTATGTCCCTTCCCCAGCCTGTAAGTTGTTGCAATCAGGAGAGGGCTGTACCTCAGACACACTGGTGCTGGAGGGAGAATGTAAATAGATCTGTGGATTAAATAATCCCTGGCTCTGCATGGCTGGAAATAAAAGACAGTTTTTCTCTAGGTCACTGTTAGAACAAGCAATGCTGCCTCTATAGTTTCCTTTCTCTGCCTGGGAATTTGCACAGCTGGCAAGGGTCTGTACCCTGCAGATGACATCCTTGGCATTTTTCCTTGTCACACAGCTATGGAAGATCCAGGGCACTGTCCCAGAAGAAAGCAGTAGTGACTTAAGATGACAATACTTTGGAGCAGAGTTGGTTTTTTTGGCTTCCTTCCTGAGGCAGACCTTGCTACCAAAATGTCACCTGAGCTATCAGTTCCTTGCTGTCATGCGTACAGACTACTTTCTGCTAACTTCGGTGTGTTTATACCCAGGTGGATGCCCTCGCCGTGCCTGCGGACTGTGACAAGCAGCTGGCTATGGGACACCCTCCTGCTGTCCTCTAGTGGGTGGATGAGGAAGAGCTCGGGCACGCTGCAACGCCCCAGCCCTGCTGGGTATTTCGGCTAAGAGTCACAGCTGAACGTGGTCAATGCCAACACGGCGAGGCTCCAAGTGTCCGGGCAGTGACCGCAGTGAGGACCATGAAGGCTTAGGGGGCAGTGAAAGTGCGCTCTCCAGTCCTCTCTCTACCACTTGTGTGAACTGCGTGTCTGAAGTAAGTGACTGCTGGATTTTTAAGGCATTTGCACATTGAATAGATGACATGAATGCACAGGTTAGGTCGATTCCTCCCCACCCTTGCTTTGAAATGGTGAGAAGCTCCTTTGCCTGTGTCTTTCTTCACTCACAGAAGAGACCACCGTGTGTGGAGCAAGATGAGTTCCCTTCAGAGGACCGACCAATGGTTGGAGCAGCATCGAAGAGCTGGGGTGGAGGCTCCAGATTACCCTGCCTGCTTGCTCATTTACACCCATGCAGAGCTCTGAAACATCCACACTTTTGCCCACAGCCAGCTGAGGTGGCCTTTAGGATCACTTTTGTGGCCAGTAATTCTGCTGTCCAGGTTTTTTTGAACTTTCTGCAGCACAGCAGAGCTCACCTATGGCTTCAGCAATGCCTGGTCACAGTTGGCCCTGGGTTTGAGAAAATCCTCTAATTTGTAGGGATTTGGAGACCACTGACAGCCTTCATCTGCTTGAAAGACACACTTCCAAGAAGTCAGGCCTTCTCTAATGTATGTGAAGAGCAGTGTGTGTGTGTGTAAAGCACACGTGTGTTAGAAAACTTCCTGAATACACGCACCAGCTGGGCATAGCTGGGCTGCCAGAGGAGGAAGGATGGGCAAACACAAGGGTACCAGGTGTTGGCCAAGCTGCTGACCAGGGGATTGGCAGTGCTTGGGACCAGCAGGATGACTCGGCGACAGGACCTGTATGGGACAGAAATGAATCAGGCAACCATGGCTTCTTCCCTCTCATTGTTCAGTAATTTTTAAAACTAGAATATTCAGTAACTGAACTTGGGAAACCTTTGAAAAGCCTAAGAAAACTTGCAGTTTAAAATGTTGCCATAAGAGGGCAGTCTGAGATAACCTTGTAAGCAAGTTATCGTGCCAGGCCCCGAGCTTTTTCTTCTTCTTCAAAAAAAA
>VZTI01001648.1:2527337-2588669 GCA_013397865.1 Struthidea cinerea | reverse complement strand
AAAAAAAAAAAAAGGAAGACTGATAGGAATTAATGACTTAAACTGAAGAATTATACTAAACTTTAGAAGGGATTTTTGCAACTGCTGATACAAAATGAATGTAAAAGGGACACATTTGCAGTAAACACAACTTTCTATTTTCCTGGAAGAGATGTAAAATATTGTCTGAGTCCTGAACTCAGGAGTCAGAGGCATGAGATTTCCTCTTTGCACAGCTGTATTCTCCTACTAGGAATGCAGATTTTGAATTTTCCTTTCCGTGGAAAAACTATGTGGTCTAAGGTGGGGAGTGAATCATGGCAACACATGCTCATGGTGAAAGAGCAGAGTAACTGCAAGACAAGGATGGGGCACTATGGCATCTTTGGAAAGTGTCTATAAGGGGCTCTGAGGACTTGCTGAGGTCCTGCCAAAAGGGGACTGGCAGCCACGACCCTCCTATTTCCTGCTGAGTTTCTCCCAGTGCACATAATCTCTAATGTTGAAAACGCCAGCATGGTACTGGACTTTGAAAGGTTTCCTGCTGCTAGTCTGATTGCTGGGGTCTGGAAGACAAAATCTCATCCTCTTTAAGCCCCAACTTGTCTTTCTGTGGTTCTGGGCAAGGCACTTGTGTCCCCTAAGCAAAAGCCACTGATGAATGGATGCAGGATACTTCCCACAGCGTTGTTCAATGACTGCCTCTTGCAGAGTGCCTTAAAATGTTGCCAGCACTGCTCTTCCGTGTCAGATATAAAATGCACTGGCATTCCAGCCCTTGGTTGCTGTTGTTGGCCACTCCCTGGCACAAAAAGTAGAGGAAAAGAGGATTAGAACTGCAGTGGCTGCTGCCTCTCAAGGTACTGCTGAGGGACTGGTGGGGCAGTGGCAGACAGGACAACTCCAAACCTGGCTGCGAGCACTTCAGGTCCAGAGCTGGGAGAGCTGGTGGAATGCCGCCTCTTCTTCCCTCCTCTGCCTGGGCATCATGGTGGCTCAAAGTAAGCACAAAACATCTTTTGTTAAAACATCCTTTTGCTGTGCTCTTCGTCCAATACACTTTACACTTTATTAGCTCAGACAAATTAATTTGCTTCATGGTGCAGCTCGAGGGCAGCTGTTCAGTCAATAAAAAAAACTAAAAGAGAGCAAATGTTGTTTATGCCCTAATATCACCCTGGAAGGCAAAACCAATCAATCTTGGCCCTTCCTGCAAGAAGAACCATGAAGGGAGGCAAACACCAGAGAGAGCTGGTGACAGTGTGATGCTGGAGCACAGAAGCAGACTACATTCAAACCACAGCAGTGCTCAAGGGTGGGAGACTGAATCCCTGGCCTCCAGACACAGGGTGTGAATTGCACTCCAGTGTCCTTGCAGAGCCCTGCTGTTCCTCTCCTGCAGTGATGAGGTGACATAACTTGTCTTCTGGTAATATAACCTTAGCTTCTCATCTTGAGCCCAATCTCTCCAGTATACATCAACCTAGAACTAATTTTGTCTGAAATGAAGTGCTGGTTTGTATGGG
Source organism: Struthidea cinerea (assembly GCA_013397865.1). Taxonomy (NCBI): domain Eukaryota; kingdom Metazoa; phylum Chordata; class Aves; order Passeriformes; family Corcoracidae; genus Struthidea; species Struthidea cinerea. The sequence goes on along the minus strand of VZTI01001648.1, from coordinate 2,587,164 downwards.
AATGGGCAAGGTTATAGCAAACTACAACTGAACTCAGCCACAGCTTTTGGAGGCAAAACTGACTCTGATTTTATTTCAGTAGTTCCAGTTAAAGGTTGTTTCCTGGGCATTTTTCGATATTGAGTGGAATGTTTCAAGAGTGGAAACCAAAAGTATATAAAATATTTGCTAGTCCCTCCTCGGGTCTGCTTTTACTATAGTGTAGAATGCATGACATAAATCGTTAAAAGTAAAACACCAGATAATCAGAAATAACAGTTTTCGGGAGGAAGAACTTGGAAACTACCCAAGATGTTCCAATCCCAATAATCTGAAACCCCCCCCCCCCACAGGGATTTAATGGATGTGCTATTGGCATGGGGTTTTTTTGTCTGCCATGGCAAAAAGAAAATGAAAAAGAAGAAGAAAAAAAAGAAGAAGAAGAAGAAGCCTGCTTTTTAAACTCAAGTTCACAACATGTAATAATAAAACTGCCCCTGGGAAATTCTAAGGTGAATCAATACACACCCCATCTCACTGTAATTACTGTGTTAAATACAATTAAGTGAGTAACTACTAGTTAGAAATAGAGATGATCTTGCTTTTTATGAGTAGGAGACATCTTTAATGAAAGTGTTCCTTTGCCATTTCTGTCTACATTTAAACTTTAAAACTGAGGGAATAGGCAAACAGCTCCACAGTCCAAAGAGAGTTTGCAGTCTGCTATAAATGCACACGTAGGCTTCATAGGAGCGAAGTGAAGTCCTCAGCTGTATATGGGCAGATTCCTTAAATCAGTGCAGTCATGCTCACAGAAGTAAAAAATAGACCTGTCATCTCTGAGCAGTTAGTTCACTGCTGTGCTCCCATGGGAAAGGGAAAGGCAATTTTCCCAACAGAAGGAATTGCTCCATAATGCGAGAGGTCATTGAAATGCAAGTAACAAACCAAAACAGATGAAATATGTGCAAAGTAAATAGATCAAAGACATTGAGATAATTAATTACCGGCGGTCTAGTTCTCAGAGAAAGACCATTCATTCACAAAGAAGCCACTGTACCAGACACTTCCCAATATTGGTGTCTACAGCACGCATTTACTGATGTTTGTTAATGAGTAAAGACAGAATTATTACGCCAGATAACTGTCTGCCCTAAAAGTTTATGTTCTGTTACCATAATGCCTTGGCCTACAAATAAACTCCACTACATTCATAGCATTTTAGTTTAAGAAAAAAAGCCAAGTCCATTTTTGTGTTTACTAATGTTTTGATGTCTACATGCTAGTCATTTGTGAGTTTACACAGCCATTTCAAAAGAAAACTCAGCCGTGTTTTGAACTCAAATTCTCTTAATTCTTAGTGCCTGGGTACCCATCTTTTTAATCCCATTAGCACAGCAGGAATATTTCTGCTGCAAGGACAACAAGTGTGGAAAGGATGAAGTCCTTTCAGCCAGTCCTAGTGCTGGCTCTTTGGCTGCCCACACACTGAGATGGCTCTCTTTCCCTGAGGAATTACTGGAATGATAAAAATGGACTGAATTTTCTTTTGTGCTGCACACCCTGGTCTGATGGGGACCTGAGCACCTTGAAGACACAGAAAAGCTTGTGGCTACAGGACTATTTCTGTGAGGTGGAGTGTGATACGAGCCAGGTGTGAGCAGTAAATGGTAGTTGCTCTGAGTCTGCAAACCCAAAGGTTTGCCACGTGGGAGGATTTGCTGGGAGCAGGCAGTAAACTGGAAGGCACCAGGAGTATGGAGAGAAGGATGCTGATTGCTACCCAGAGGCAGCATCTACCTTCTGCAGAAAACACCAAGAGCTTTTTTTAGTCATTAGGTTTCTCTCTTTGAAAAGTAACATTTGAAGCATCCCAGGGAAGCTGCATGTTTCTCAGGTTTTCTGATGGATGCTGGAGATATTCATCCACCCATTCCCAGCACCTTTTCTGCTGTGACCTTCGGCCCCTAATTTTTACTCCTAAACATTTCAGAGGTGACTGAAGGCACAGGGCTGGAGGTACAGACTCTGCAATTTCTCCCACTCCTTAAAGGAAAGCAACATGCTTTCCTGAGGAGAGGACTGTGATAGCACAAAGGAGTCCAGGCTGTAGTGGGGAGGTCAGGACAAGTGATAGGAAAGGTGTCTCATGTCCGTAGATGTTAGCAATTTGGGACTTTCATATGTTAGCAGTTTGGGACTTTCAGCATCCCAGCTCTGGTTCTGCATCCCCTAGAAACTTCAACTCCACTTAGGTGAGACCACAGTCTTGTGGAGCTGCCTGGAAGATGCGTGGTGCCATACTCTGGGATTTCACCCACTCACACAGGATCTGTGAGCCCACCAAGGGGTGGGCCAGGTGACTCCACCAGCCGTGGCAGGCATGTTAGGGAACAACAAGGGACTGAGGGGACAACAGCGCTGTTCCCCAAACACCCGGGGAGCAGGACTGGGAGAGAGGCCAGGAGAACTAAAGAGGCTTGGAGGAGAAGGGTGAGTGATGGCCAGGACCTGAGAGAGGAGAACTGGGGATATCTGGAGAGAAGGAAAGTTCTGATATGGGTGCAGGAGCTGGGAGGGTTCTGGGAAAAGTGGGGGAGCACAATACAGTGGTCCAGCTGGCTCTGGACAAGACTGGGATGACACCTCGAGGGGAACGGAGGCACATGGGAGGGGCAAAATTGTGCTTTGCAGCATGTGGGATGCAGTGTTGGGGTGGAGTATTCTTTCCTCACCCTCTCCTTTCTTTTTTTGTTTCCAAAAAATACGTCAGCTGTCAGGATGTATGCATGCTTGTATGAGTGGATGGATACATAATTGGCAAAGGATGATTGGTTCATCCTCTTCCAGATTACCCCCCAGACAATTATATCCCAACTAACCATGTTCAAACCAGATGGGCTTTCAAGTCTGAAAATCTGTCACGGATTCTCTCTCCCTTTTAACAGCATCTCAGTAACTATAAAAAGAATGTGGATAAAGCACTCTCTATTTATACGAACATGGGGGATGCAGCACATCAGTTGTGTGCCTTTGGGCTTCATATCTGGCAAAGACCCCACCATTGTCAGTACACAACTGCATCTCCAGCTCTAACACTCTCCCAGAATAGTGTTCTCCCACCAAGTTAATAGAACCTAAGCAAAGGGATTTAAGGAGCAGCAAGCAATAGGGGACAAATGTGAAGGCTTAGTTTACTTTGTTTAGCATAGGCCTTTAATTTTAGCCACCACAAATATAATAAGGCCTTTTCTTTATTTATCTATGCAGCTGTGGGGCAGAAAGGGCAGAGGAGCTTAAAAGACTTATTCATGCAAGCAGGGCTGCTGTGCTAAGTCCTCTATTTACATACTGCCAACGTGTTTCGTTCACATTAATGCAATGTGAAGGAAAACGGATGCAAATTCTGTGTCTCCATCTCTGTGGAGGTACAGAGGCTGACAGTGCGAACAGAGGCCAGTAATATTGCTATTTTCCCTTCCACTAAATGGAAAACTCACCTACACAACAGGGCCAAAAGTGTTTTCCAAGCTATCCCAAACAGAACAAAATTTGCTCATGTTCTGTGGCACAGGGACTGCTATAAAAATTCTCTGTTATCTTCCTGCCTGTTCTATTTCAAGCAGAATGATTTCCCAGCCGAGGGGAAAATAGTTTGAGACATTATTAGCATTTTTCAGGAATTCCTGCTCCCAGTCTCTTTCTTGTGCCAGGCAAATTTGTTTTGCTGAACTTCGGCACAGTTTATGCAGAATATTTCCAGGTGTTACAGGCAGACTTTTGGGCTGTAGGTTGGTGAAACCTTGGTACAAGCACTGAGAAAAGGCAAAAACATAAAGCATCCTTGCAAGGTGCACCTCTGAAGTTGTTTTCCTGTATCCATGCACCTTTCTCCTATTGATACCTGTTAGCCAGAAACAAACGGGGTTTTTAAGATAAGAAGAATTGAAAAATCAAGGCCAAAGTAGCTGCTCTGCCTCCAGAAGCCTGTGGCAGAGCTGGGGACGGAGTGCTGCATGTCAGGGTGCCACCTATTCTTGGGGGTGCTCCAGCAGCTGGAAATGCTGTGGAAACCCTGCCCTAGGGTCATGGCCAGCTCTCACCAGCCCCTCCCAGCACCTGGGGACATTCAGCAAATGCTGATGAAGCTGTGACAACCTCTCAGCTGCTCTTGCAGGTGCATTTGGTGCCATGCAGAAGCCCAGAGCAATGTGCCTCAGTCATGCTCGGCCACTGCCACTATGGATCCTTGAGCCAGGACTCTGTGCAGCGCCTTGGGTGTCATTGTGGGAGGACAAATCAGTAAAGACCTTCCTGCTTCTGCATCCTGTCTAACACCAGCACCCCTTTCTCTCCAACTCCATCACAGACAACAATACCCTATTAACAGCCTGTCAATCCTACTGGGTGATGATTCCTGAACTAACACCTTTTCCCACCCCTCCTTGCCTGGAGTGGGGTTATTTGCCAGCTCTACTCAACACAAGGACCAACCTGCACCATGGGAACACCTATTTAAAGAGATACTTTTTTAGCTGTTTCTTTCCATGGCTGAAATGCCTGGAGAAAGGCCAAGAGTGATTCTCAGGCATCTCTGAGCTGCTGGGCAATTCAGTGATTCTCAGGCATCTCTGAGCTGCTGTAGGAGAATCATGGGTAGGGGGGCCAGGGTGGCAGCAGGTCAGTTTTATCCGGCTCACAGATTTACAGTCACTCTTTCCAGGAACACATTCTTAACTACTCTGGTTCAAAAAGTGCTTTTCTTTGCTCAGCCATCATTGCTTTCCAGCTAATTTTCTGATTTCTGTCTTGGCTTGAGTATTTCAAAGAAGGATGCATGCCGGGAAGTCACTGCTGGAAAGCTGCAGCCTTCCTTTTTATCTCTCAGGGACTACCAAGTCTCCAGAGACCAGAACATGTGTTTTTCCTACTGCACTAAACATTTTGAATGTATGCTAAAAATGTCAATGCATTATTGAAGGGCCTGGAATTCTTCCTTCAGGTGTGATGCCTTTAGGCCATTTGTGCTTCACACACGATTGCAGGTAAGGGCTTGTTACACGGCCAGAAACATGCACTTAATGAAAAGTTATCCACTGTCCTATTATAGTCAATAAGAGAGCTCAGCAGTCACCCAGCTTTAACATACCCTACTTTTTCCTCAAAAGCCTTGCTCTGGAGTCAGAGCTGCTGTGAGGCTCAGGCAAGAGGTTCATCTTTCCTTTGAGGAAGGCCCTACATGGGTGCAAACACTCCAGGACCAGACTGGCCGCTGTGGGCTCCTGGTAAAGCAGCCAGGAGATGTGCAATGAGCAGGAAGTGATGGCAGCAACAGAAAGGACCCCAAGAAGGAGGAGAGGGCACTGTAGAGCACCAGGAATAAAACCTCTGGAAATAGTGAGGGCTGGTGGGGGCAAGGCACCAAATTTTGCCCTCTCTCTGACTGGGAACCAATATGATTTTGCTGTTAGGTCCTTGCTAGAGCTGCACAGTCACAGTGCCAGAGTTCAAGGCAGCAAGGAGGCTCCCCAGGAGGTCGGGGATGTTCCTGGGCAAAGGAAGGGCATCTGTCCTGTGGGTGCCAAGTGTGGCACCTCTCACCCAGAGGTCTGGCAGGGAGTCATACATCCCAGACACAGCCTGCAGGGATCCAGTCAGTCCCTGTGGCCCAGTGGGACCGTGGGCTGCTTTACACCAGGAAAAGTTAGTGGCACAAGCCCTTGTGCTTGGAGAAGCTTCTTGCTGCTCTCAACAGCTTTGCAGAAGTTGGCTATAAGTTGGCTGCTCAGGTAATACCCCAGTGGAGTGTCCATCTCAGGGTTCCCTGGGTGACTTTGGGTTTCCTTTCTGGCTAGCTTTGTCATCCGTTGTGGTGTGGCTATTTCATTCTGATTGTATATCATTAGTTAAAATGGTCCCATACTGGCTCATCTTTATCCTGAAGCCTCAATGAGCCAGCAGGCTCAGTTCTCAGGAAGGTGCTGATCAATACCTATGGATAAGGGCTGGAGTTCTGCAGTATACTTGATTCAACATCAGGTTTCTTTTGGGTTTAGCAATCTAGATTTAACTTCAGGAAATGTGAAGATATTAAGGTAGCAAAGGGCACATTTGCTGCACTCAACACACGGGCACAGGCTTTCTTGCTGGATGTTGGCAGGGTCTCATTGTGTATCCATAGGCAGCATCTTGAGGGACAATGCACAATCAGGACCTCGGAGTTCATGAAAAAATTCCATTTGCAAGGAGACGGATCCCTATGGCTTTGCAGAAGGGAAGGATTTTGTGGGGGATCACTGGGCTGAGCTGTATGCCTGAACCATGCTGTATGCCTCAGACCTCACTGAGCTGGCTGGGATGTGTGTTCTCCTCTCCCACCGCTATCCTCACCACCTTGCAGGACCGTGCCCGTGTTTTGACTCCTGAACGCGTGGCCCCAGCGTGGCTGGGCGCTGATCCCAGCCTCTCCAGCAAGCAGAGCGTGTTGTTCCGCCTGTCTGCTCGCAGCTTTTGCCTTTCTTCTGTCCTCCTGCTATTCTATCGCTACCATAAAATGCAGTTCTGACCTTTTTGTCCTCAGCAAGCTATTCATTTAAAATACAAATGCTGTCCTCAAACAGCAGTCATTAATATGAGGCAGCAAATTCTTTTCTTTGTTCTTTATTGTTGATTTCCCCCCATTGGGAAACTGGGTGGCAGGAGAACTGCATAGCTGCAGGAGCAGCTTGCTAATTGCATACTTTCAAATACTAATTTGTATGGGTTGGTTTGGTTAAAAAGGGGAAAAGAAACAAGCCAGGGGGTGATAAAAAATGCCAAGGTTATAAACTCCACAGAAGCTCTCTGGCCTGGAATTTTTATTAATTCTTTAAATGTAAATTGCAGACCCATGGCTGCACATCCATGCCTCCCGCAGAGTGCCAGGTAATGTGGTGCAATTTGCCCTGCAGACCTTCGGTGCAGCAATCAACCCGAGGAACTGAGCTCTGCCCTCGGCTGCCCGGGAGCAAGGCCGGCGCGATGCCAGCCAGGAGCTGTTCCCAATGCGGATGTTGCTCCCAGCTGGCGCCTGGCTGGCTGTGGGCAGGAGTCAGCCCCTGGCCCAGGTGGGATCAGGCTTTGGTGGGGGCAAAAACATCTCTGCCTTCAGGGGGCTGAGGTTTGGAGTGCCATCAAGTCAGCCTTGTGTCCGTGATGGTCTAAGGGAAGAGGTATAAGAAGGTACTCATCAGGGAATGCCACTTTTTACTAAACCAAGAGGTATAGCTGAAAGAAAGGCAAGTCTTTGAGCACCTATGCTGAGAGTGCTGCTCAGAGATTCCCCTACATGCATCCCCATACCTGCCAATGAAAGTGCTTACTAAACATGAACTGCAAGCTTTCAGTGTTTTGTAAAGTGCCTGGATGATTGGCATTGGAAAACAAAACAGGACTTACCTATATTTAGCTCTTTCAAGCCTTTGAGTACCAGCTCCTTCTAGGTTATTAGAGTTGGTTATTATTATTTTGAGTGGTTATCTTGTTTGCCCACTTCCATGTTTTTTTGCCATATTTGATGTCTTCCTACAGATTCTTCCTTGCCACCAACTTGCCACCATTTCTCTTTTTAAAAGGATATTTTTAGATGCTCTCTTCTGAGAAACTCACAGTGCCCATGCATGGCACTCATGCATAGTGGGGACATTGCTGCCTGCAGCAACCAGCTCTGTCCCATTTGGACATTATTGCCACTTCATCCTCTTTCCTGTCTCTGTTTTGTGCAGTCACTTGTTTGGAGAAGCTCCCAATGCTCACCCTCAGCACCAGCACTGCCCTTGCACCCAAGAACCATGGCAGGCAGCAGGGCCTGCTGGGCAGCAGGAGCTTCTGTCACATCCTGCGTGAAGGATGTGACAGAAGCCAGGGCCAGGAAGGACCTTCCCAGAACAGTGAGAGTTGGAGGGACAGGCACGGCTCAGGGATCTGCAATTCACTGTCACACTGAGCACAGCAGCCAGCATATCAGCAGCTAAAGATACTGGAGGACTCCAAGGCTGTGAATGTGAGGGAGGCAAAGTCAAGGAAAAATTTTATTAACTGTGTTATTTTGTGTATGTTTGCTCAGAACAGTAGCTATCTCTGTTTGTTCACTCTCTTGTCACATAATGTGATACAGAGTCAAAATGGATTTTGTTTACCATTCACATTTAAAAAAAAGTCCTTCTGAGTATGTGCTACAATAGGTAACTGTTGTTGTTTCCCTCTCTGCTTAATAAAGTTATCATGGATGCATGACAGCATCAAGGGAAAAAAAACATGTGGAGGCACCAGCTCTCTCAAAAATAACTTGTATTTCATTGATGAGAAAAGGTCAGAATCATTGGCCAAGTCCCACAGCTCAAAGTGTAACTGCAAGCTTGAGCAGCAACTAAACCAACATCTAATTATAACACAGCCAAATGTTGTGTTGGCTGGGAACTGATACCTGAAGGTTGTTTCTCCGTTTATAAAGGGCAAAACAGTGGATCCCTTAACAGGAATCTCAATTTTTTTGAGTTTTGTGATGCTTAGTATAATTGATCAATTCACCATTTCCTTAACTGTAAGAGAAAGGATGAGTCAGTAATCTTTATGGCTTATTATTATTAAAAGAGTGTTTAATCAGTGAGTGGCAGGGAGAGAATTGCAGTGGAAGTCAGTGCTTAGCAGCTTGTGAGTCATTAGGATAAACCCACTTGGTTGCAGTGAGTGAGGTCTGTAGCACCTGTGGTTTGCAATAGGTGACCCTTACTGGCTCTCAGATGTCTGCACGCTCAGTGAGGGATCCCCCCCTGCCCCAAACCTACAAGAAGAGGCCTTTGGTGGGCTCCAAAGCCACACTTCATGTTTTGTGACAGCTTTCACATGTGCCAGAAAACAGAATCACGCAATGGTTTGGGATTAAAAGGGATCTTAAAGATCATCTGTTTCTAGCCCCCTGCCATGGGCAGGGACACCTCCCACTAGGCCAGGTTGCTCAAAGCTCCATCCAACCTGGCCTTGCACACTTCCAGGGATGGGAAGGTGGGCGGATTCAAAACCATATTACTGGTTCTCAGCAGGCTTGTTCCACGGCAGCTAAGCTGTCACGAGCAGGCTGTGAGCTAGCACGTGTTCCCTGGGACTGGGGTTCCTGCAGCCAGACGGGGTTCTGCTGCCACCCCTGCGGCATCTGCTGCTTGGCGGTGGCCTGCTGGTGGAGGGGATGGGCTGCGAAGCCTCTGTCAGGACTGTGGCAAGTGGGAGGTGTGGTGGTCTTACCATGCGAGCACTGCCAGTTGTGAAAGCCCAGCCCCATGCCGCTCCCGAGTAATGCCAGGGAAGGAAAACAAAATCGTCCAAAGAAGACAAAGGGGACAACACTTCTCCCCCAAACTCTGGTTTCCCTGGAGCCCTCAGACACTGCAGTGTTTTGGGAGAAAACTTCTTTGGACAGCACTTAGTATAACCCGGCACCAGCATCCACCAACAGAGTGCAATTCTGCACCAGCTTGAGAGGGAGAATTGGGAAGACATGGAACTCCATGGACTACGGATAATTAAAATTAAAATGTTTATTTGGTTTAATGAAAAAACATTCATAACATTACAGAAATTATACTAAAATGATGGTAATGCTCATATTCCTTTGCCAGCAAAGCAATAGGCTTTCTTTACTACAATTAGCTCATAAAAAACCTTCCTTAACATAACATGAAAGCAAAATTCTTGCTTCCCCTGGTGAGGGAAATGTGAAGATGACCCATGTAGCTCTATTTTTCAGGATGCCTTCAGATAAGCTGTTCCTCAGAATAAGCTGGGCTGCTAACTCATGCTGCAGGAAAAATAACAGTGCAGGAATTGTAACATGAAGCAAGAAGTTATCACAATTGTGGATTTGAGTTTGGAGCTGGCATCCAGCTGGCAGAGACTGGATGACTGTTAAATATGTCAACAGCCCCAGATGGATGCCAGGATAGCCTTGTGAACAGGAACTCCTGATGGTGTTTTTTCTTGTAGTGTTGCTATTTTAGTTCTTTTCGATTTCTCTCTATTTTGGATGTTACACAGAGGATAAATAAAGACTCTGCCAGAGAAATCAGAGTCCTGGAAGAAAAAGAATGAGGATGCCAGCTGGTCACTCCTCCTTTGCCTCTGGCAAGTATAACTGCAGTGTATTCGACTTTTTTCAAGTCACAGAGGGTTTACATGACAGGTATGGCCTCAGTGTATGTCATCATCTGCTGGGTATTCAAGGATTTCTAAGGATTTAAGCTCGCCTGTTGTTTGAATACAGGATGAGCAGTGATTTCTGTTCTCTGGCATGTGATGTGTTTCCCTGAGGGTGGAAAGGGAGACTGGAATTTAAAGTGAATCTCATTTATTTAGTATTTCCCCGTACAAAAGCAGGGAGTTTTCCAAAGCTGACTGGAGTGCAGTCATTTGTGGAGAACAGCCCGTGCCTGCTACCTGGGTTATGTCGGCGTGTAACAATACCTGTCTGCCCCATGAATGTCAGACAAAGCTGTCATAAATCTTGAAGGTCAGGCAGTAAAATTAATGGGAGTTGCAGAGAGCAGGACCTTGTCAGCTTCATAATAGTGCTGTGGGTGGAAAAAAAATTCTCATGGTTTCCTTCAGGCTTTAGGCAACCCACGTACTGATGCTCAGTGGCCATTATCCAATTATAAGTGCTTTTTGCTCAGAAGAATTCAGTCGTTATTGCTTTTAATGTGCTAAATAGTCACCAGCATGGAGCACAGGCAAGGGAGCAGTCCCCACTGCAGTCTGCGGCAGGAGTCCCACGGATCGTCTCCTCCTCTTGCCCGTGTGTAGGTGTGGAAGCTCTTTGCAGTGGCACTTGTATTTTGCCATTTGCAACGATGCTTTGTCATTCCAGAGGTGACCGGGGCGCAGCGGGGGCCCGGCCCCTTCCCTCTTCTGCCTCGTCCTGCTGATCGGTATCAGCCAGAGGTGGGGCGTCCTGTTTATGTCCCCGAGCAGGACTGGGAGTGCTGGCCCGTCCCACCGGCACCGCCACTGTCCCTGGTCCCTGGAGCGCCGCCGCCGCCGGGGCTGCTCCTCGGAGCGCCGAGGCCGGGCTGTTTGTCCGAGCTGCGGCACATCGTATTTACAGTGCCTTTCGGGGTTTCTGCCGGTCACCCGCCGCGACCAGGGAAATATTTTTATTCCCCCTCTGCTGCATAACTTGGCTTCTGTTTTCTTGTTGTTGTTTTTTTTCCTCCTGCCTTTGTAGATATTGGCTGCGGCCAGGGCCAAGTCACGGGGCAGGATGTGCTGCTTCTGCGGAGGTACAGACGTGCCAATAAATGACATAGTTTTCAGGAACTTCTCCGGGCACTGGAAGGTGAGAATCTGTACCGCAGAGTTTTCAGCTTGGCCGGTGGCACAGCCCAGCCCTGCACCATTTCATCCCCTCCTGACCCCCTGGCCTGGGGGCTGCCCAGAGGCAGCATCCCTCCCAAAACGCCTCTGTCAGAGGTGTTTAATGGCACCGACGAGGGTTGCTTGCACTGCAGAGTGGCTCTGGGCACGTTTACTTTGCACACACCGCTCCATGCGAGCGTTTTCAACCCCCTTAGGCGACTGCAGGCTGCATGTGTTGCCATGACCAGGTTCAGGCTCCCTTGAATCGGCCTCCCTGTTCCAGTCACACCAGCAGCTCTGGGGGCCTTTTCAGGGACCTGCTTTGCAGGTCAAGAAATGGCCTCTTGTTGTAGCTCTCTAGAGAAAGAGGCTGATCAGGTCCAGGCAGCCATGGCCAGCAAAAGGTGAATGCTGAGGCTTCCTCCTCTCCTGTGGCTGGGGTCCCTTGTCCCTGTATATGCCCACACGTGAGGAGGTGGCAGTGTCCCTGCTGGAACTTCTGTTTAACTTCCCTGCCCCTATGCAGCATTAGTTTAATCCCCTGCTTCTGTGCCGACAGCATCTTGCTGATGCTCCTCAAGTTACACAAGTACCTGTGCATCTTCCTGCCCCCTCACCTGTCCCTGTGGGGCAGTTGGGCAGCTGTAATGACCCCTCAGGGTGCTCCTGGGTCTCTTCTGCAGCCCTGGAGGGATTGGAGGATCCTGTCCTGACCACCATCTGCCACCAGCACCTCATGTTAGGTGAGGTGAATCTCTAGTCCTTGTCTGTGTGCCTGAAATAATGTTTCCTGATCTCCTACAGGTGTTACTCAGATAAAGCCCAAACAGAGATTATGCAGCAGATTTGACTACACGGAGGCTCACAAATGCTTGAGGTCCAGATGCGAGTTGCATCTGATGCAAATCAAGGAAAGCTCCGATGAAGAGCAGAGACAGAGAGCAGACGTATTTTATACACGTATACATCTTGAAGTTATAATGTGAGAAATATCTCCTTCTGATCCAGGTAGAGATCATGTGTGTGAATCTGCCACAGGAAATGCAGCGAGGAATACCCTTTCCTGCAGGTTAACGCCAGCCTTATGGATGGTTGTTTGGTTTTAATCTTTTTTCCCCTGTTTGTGTACCTCAGCATGTGTCCTGAGCCTGGACCCGGGCTGCGTTTCCCATCTGCTAGAAGGGGTGCATATCCATGTCCTCTGCAAGTCAGTTCAGGGAAATTTCACTGATGTTTGCTTTAGGAAGCAACTTTATTCTTCCCAGCAACTTTCATACAGATCTGAGGGCCTTTTGCCAGCCCTAATTTCCAGATGACTTGAAAGCCATGTCCTGTATTTAATTTCTATGTATAAGTCTGAGACAAGATGTCAAAGAAAGAAATGCTGTCAGTGTGAGCAACCAGCCTGGTCAGGGGGAGTTCAGAGACATGAGCACAGAAAGCACCATCTGGGAAATGTAAAAGTGAGTATGGAGATGGACATACACACACCTTCATCCACGCCTACCGTCCCCCTAGACCTTCCAGCAGCCTGGCAAACTTCTTCTATCTGTCTTCTACAGCTGTGAAAGTGTCCAGGTAGTACTCAGAGATACCTCAAACTGCATATTGCATTGCAACAAAGCTTGGGCATGATGACATTTTTCTGGGCTATGGGACTCAGTTGGGCTTAAGTGTACCCATGAGTGCATCACACCAGTGATACATCACACGTTCTAGCAACCCAGCATTATTTTTGCTCCCAAGGACCCCTAAGAGTGATGGAGAAGTGAGGAGACACAGAGAATGGCTCTCCCAAGGCCTGCTGCAGCACACTGGCCTCTTGGCCATGTTAACATTTTCAATATGCCTGCAAGTTTCCCATATATAGTGCATTTCCCAGCCTTTGAGCCTTGCTGAGGCATTGTTGCCTTCCCTTGAAGCAATACAAGGCATTCATGAAGTTTCTGTGCTGAACTGTGGGAAAAGAGAGGCAAGAAGCTGTGACCCCTGGGTAAGAGCATGCTTTGGAAACACCGTCATCGAAAAATCAACACATCAGCCCAGAAGGCCCACAGACAGCTGATCCCCTCCAGCCTTATCAGAGAGAGAGCTCCTGTGGATGCTGAGGCAGCAGCCACTGGACATTTTTGAGATGTTTATTCTATCGTGTGTTGATATTGAAGTCAATACGATAACTAAAAATAAAGATTAAAAAAAAAATACACTGCAGTCATTTGTTCCTGAATTGTTATGTTTACCCATACCAGCCCAGATTTCCATTTAGGCAGGCCTGTAGTCCCAGATGTTCAGTCATTTTCAGCAACATGGTCATATCCCAGAAGATTTAGCCTGCCGGAGCAACTATATTAAACACGCCTGTAATTTTCCACTGAAACGGGAAGATTCCATTCCTCAGGGGCGAGCAATCACTGACTGGACAGGCCCTGTGCACATGCAGGCAGCACAGCCCTGAGTCCTCTCCAGCCTCTCACCATGGCAGGAGGGCGCAGCACTTCTGCAGCCCAGCAGGGCTTGGTCTGGGATGAGGGGGCTCCCATCAGTAGCACTCCCTAGGGAGAGGGGGGCCATGCTGCTGGGGATCCATGGCCAGCTGCTGCTGCAGGGGGGGATGTGGCTGGGCCTGCAGGTGGCTTCTGCGCTGGCCCTCCTTGCGCTCAGAGCCTGTAGGCATGGCTGGTGTCTGTTGAGGTGATCCAAAGAGAAAAATGGTCTTTAACAGAATAAAAGCAGATGTTTCACCTAATCACCTCCTGCTTTTTGATGAATGGGCTGGGCAGAGGTATCCATTGCAAAGACCCTGCACAGCTGGGGAGACTCACCCTGCTTGTAGGTACTGGTGAGCAGTGTGTGTAAAGCCATCTCTCTGAGGGAGGATGTGGGATGACTCTGAGTACAGCCTCCTCCAAGACCCTAGCTTCAGGTTAATGAAAACTAACAGGTAGATCTGTGTGGCTTATTTTGCTTTCTTCCACAGGTAGCAGTGGTGGCAGAGGACAGTGGAGAAAGTTTCACACACAGCAGTGTGTGTTTGGCTCAGTGCCTGGTCCTGACAATACTTATGGCACAGGATTTGCCTCAGAGAGTGCAAGGAGGCATTGAAAACTAGTTGGAGCCAGGTGTTCCCTTCTCTGTGCCAAAGCATCTGCTGAGAGCTCACGTGCCAGAGAGTGGAGTGCTCATGTCCACCAGCAAGAGTGAAAGAGGTGTCCTGTGAGTGCCTTGGAGGAATACAGGTTTGGATCATATGTCACTGTGCTGGAGGGGCTGGATTGCCGTGTGTAGCCAGGGTCAGTGCTGTGGTGGCAGCTGGTTCCAACACACCTGGCTTTGCCTCCTCCAGCCAAGCGCATGTGTCCAGCGTGACTCACTCCTGCAGTGCCGACAGACAACCGCGAGCACGGGGCTCGGGCGGGCAGCCCCAGCCCCTACCACTGATCCCAGCTTACACCTGGCCTCCAGCCTTGGAAACAGGATGGCTGAAGACTCCACCATGCTTCCTTCAGCAGCAGGGAGGTACTTGCTCTTTAGGTGCAGGTGAGGCATAAGGACAACATGAGGATGCTCTAGGGAGAACTGTGGCAATTCCCATCTCTGGTTCCTGAAAATCCAGCACTCACCTCTGTTCCCCTCTTGACAGGAGCAGCACAATCCAGAAAGGGCAGCCTGGCCTGAGCTGCCAGCTTTGCTTGCATCAGTGGGGCAATTCTGGAAGAAAAGACCCTTCTGTGGGTGCTGTTGCCAACTCTGATTATGACTGGGTTGGTTTTCCTGCCACTGATTTTTGTCACACAGAACGACTGGTCAAGGTATGTGTACTCCTGGAATCATCAAGCAATACATCTACTCTTCAGGTGGGCAGAGGAAGATATCCTCTTCTCATACACGTAACAAAGGGGAGTAAACAGATAAACCAGGCAGGCTGCTTCCATTAACTCACTGAGTTGCAAAGACTTACTGTCCAAAGACGCTTTTCTTGCTGAGGAGGGCCTGGCTGGCCATCTTGTGATCTCATATGAATAGAGGGATATAAAAGGTCTAGAGGGTAAGTCCTGTGAGGAGTGGCTGAGTGAGCTGGGATTTTTCGGCCTGGAGAAAAGGAGGCTCAGGGGAGACCTTCTCTCTCTCTACAATCACTTGAAAGGAGACAAGAGAAGACAAGAGGACATAGTCTCAAGCTGCTCCAGGGGAGGTTCAGGTAGGACCTCAGGAAGAATTCTTTCACAGGAAGGATGTAATGAGCTGCCCAGGGAGCTGGTGGAGTCACCATCCCTGGAGGTGCTCAAGAAACATCTGAACATGGCACTTAGTGCCATGTTCTATCTGATCAGCTGGTGATTGGTCAAAGCTTGGATTCAATGATATCGGAGGTCTTTTCTAACCCAACCGGTTCTGTGATTCTTTGACATCCAGCTCATCCACTCCTGGTAATGGGACACTTCTTCCAGCCAAAATCCCCTGACAGAAATTTCTTATGGGCAGATTCGCCCCACAGAAGTTAGCCCCTTTCCTCCATAAAACCATCAGTGCCCAGCTCCAAGGCTAGGACAGGAATCAGACAAGATGCCATCAGCAGCACTGCCAACAAAGCCATCCTGGTTTCCTACAGAGCTCGGGCTGGCTGGGATGGTGGGCTCACACCCTCCAGCTTTCACAAGGTCACATTAATCAACTAGCCATTGCAAATGTATTTTTAGTGGCATTAAAATAAAACGAAGCTAAAAATATGTCAAGCAGGTAAATCCTCAGTTTTAAATCAGAGCTCTTGGAGGCTCTTAGTCTCCGAGAGCCTCCATAGGAGAGCCTGTCCCTGTGCTCTGCTCTGCCAGGGAGATGGGTGCTGCCACAGTCACTGATTAACCACCCACCCGGGGAGCTGCTGCCCACACTGCGGATTATGTCTTGACCCCCTGGCCACTAATTTCTGATGCTTGACTTCACTCTGCAGTGTTTTTATAGACCTTTTGCCACAGCACTTGTTTCCCACAGCCTTTTTTTTCCCCTCAGTAGTTTCAAATGCAGGGAACAAACCTTGTTTCTGCCATCCCCCACTTGCGTCTTATAAGTACCTGCTCTGCAGCTCAGCCTTCAAGCCTGTGTGGAGGCAAGGGTATGGCCAGCTTTGAAAATATATAGGTACAATTCCCCTTCTTATGAGAAGAGCTTATAAACCTCCCAAAACAAAGGGTGAAATGGGATTTTTGTGAGCCATCTATGCTACTTTGCTTTTTACCACGTGTTGAAATTTACCCCCCAACCAGAAAGGAAAACATCCCCCATGGCAGCTTCTTCTCACCCAGTGCAATCTTTGCTTGTGCTCTCTAGTGCAGGCATGAAGACCCTGCTGCCATTGGCATAAGCAGTAACAGGAGAAGATGTTGAAATCTTATTATATTTATTACATACATGAGATACAAAACCAAATTACCAAAATAGTATCTTTTTTTTTGTGAGTCCACAGGACCTTGAAAGAAAAATACATACGTAAAGTGAATTGGTAGACTCGTGACTTTTCTGGTGTTGTATGTCTTCTTTCCCCTCACACTCATGAACAAAATTACACTCTATACAATGTGGTTTAGAGATGCTTTACAGCAAAGGTATATCTTAGTGCTGAAAACTGCAGTAAACTGTGCTATATTTCATACTGGTGTTAATGAGGAAGTATAATGGCTGTATATATTGCAAACAATAACACAGAAGAAAACAAATAAAATGTTCAGTTTTAAATACTAACATAAAAATAAAATAAACTCCAGGCCCACCATGAATCGCTGGGTTGTGATATGTGAATGCAAGTCCTTTCCGTTCTCCGCATCCACACCTTTTCCTGCAGTCAGAGGTTTTCTCCTCCGGCAATTGCATTTTTATCTCAAAGTCTCTTCTTCTCCTCACTCTGTTTGCAAAGCCTTGCTGGAGTCCTGCCCACGGGGTCCAAGTGCTGGTCTGAAGCTGGGACTTCAGTGCAAATACTTTATCTTTCAGATTGCATCCTCAGATATTCTGAGTGGCCAGTGCCAGGCTGGCCATTCCCTTTATACACTGTCCAACTGCGGGGGGTCTTCAGGAGTGCTTCTGTTTCAGGGAGCTTTTTTCACGTGCCACCTTCAAATTCTTCTTTCCCCAACACAATTGGACTTCCCGCACCATGAAGTGGCAGGTAGTAAAGTGCTTTATACAATGAAATATTTACACTAGGGCTAGGTTCATTTTTTAACACTTCAAGGACAAAAGCTCAGAGGTGCTGCACCCTCTGCAGCTGGCTCTTCTCTGCAGCCATGCAGTGGGTGGAGAGCTGGCCTCTGCCCTGCATGATGCCTGTGCCAAGGCAGAGGGATTCAATTCACCCCAGCAGCTCCCTCCTCAACAGCATCAGCAGAGAACCTAGCCCCTGAAACCTTCAGCAGGGCAAACAGGTTAAAAGCAAGTGGCACCCAATTCTCTTTGACAGGTCCAATGTCCTCCCCTGTAAGGGGGTGTTTCTAAAGAGTGGTTGTCATTGCCACACTGGTGCCAGCACCTACTCACTGCTGTGGCCATTGCCTTCCCCACAGCAACCTCTGGGAGCCTCTGGAAGCCACTCAGGATCCACGCTAGTGGCACTGGCAGTGTTTTGCTTCTCAGCAGTAGCTCTTCCAGGGTGGCAATTTAGTCTTGGGTGATCAGTGGCTTCATGGGAGTTGCTCCAACACTGCACTGAAGTGAGACGAGCATCCACCGCCCTTCCTTTTGTTTCCCTCAACATAACGATGAGCAGGGCTCAGGTGAGGCCCTGACAAGGAAGTTACAGGCAAGTGAAAGAACATTGGCCAGAAAGGGTTAAATTAGACAGCGCCTACAACTGTGAATGCCTCACTACATGTTTTGGCACTATTTTCTTACATTCTAGTTTTCATGCTAGAGGTCTTCTCTCTGTGGAGGCTGTTGCATTTTGTGCATAAAGAAATGCCCTAGGCAGCCGCACACCTCTAGTTGCAGTCTCTTTTCAAAATCTCCAAGACCTTTCTTCCAAGAGCCGACTTCCACTGATGGACAAAGCTTTTCATGTTGACAATGAGTCTGCCCGTTCGGACGTCCTCGTGTCCTGCCACAAGGTACTCCAACCCTGCAAACCAGCAAAGCGGTCAGGGACTGCACAGTACCATGCTCAAGAGGCCTACTGAGCTGCAAAGTCAGCCTGGATATCCAGTCCCATGTAAAAAAGCACTTGCACAAAGAAATATTTATACATACTGACTCACATGTATCTCCATATCTATAGCTCTAGCTGTACTGACGGAAAAGTGACCCTTGTGGCTACCTGTCAGTGAGACGCAGCACACAAAACATGATTTTGTCAGCTTCTAAATAGAAATGAAAGCTGAGCTCTGGGGGCAGCACTGCAAGTTTTTACACCTCTTTTGGGAACTGCTACTACCTTCATTTGGCAGCCATCTGTCTCACTTCTCTCCGAATAAATCTGGGCCTGGAAATCAGTTCAGCAAATTCCAGGAATGGAACAGTGCAGGATGGTCCAGTGCTTGGTGTCTTGCTCGGAGTGGCCAGTAGCCGCTTGGAGGCAAAGGCATGCCAGACCCCAATGAGAGGCAACACTAAATGTGCTGGCACAAGTACCCTGGAAGAGCCTGAAGGAGTAGCTGCCACACTGAAAAGAACTGCTAATTTCTGCCTCTGCCAGATGTTTTAGAGACACGACAGCAGCATCTGTCAAAGCCTCATCTGGTTGTCCAGAAACAGCCAGAAAGGGCTGGATTTTGTCCCTGTAGTGCCCTGCTGCAGGGCTTGCCTCAGGCATCCAGGTCTGCTCTTGACTTTCAGGATACAACTCAAAGAGTGCTTCGAACCAGGTAACAACTGCTAAACAGGGAGATAGAGCAAAGCCTTTGGCTTGAATTAGCTAAAGAAACATGCCACAGATCCACACAGCCTAAATGGGCCACAAATTGCCATAAATGGGTATAACAAGGAGGATAATCCCTTCCATGGCAGGAGGAGCTTCCTGCCAGGATCAGCATCCCACTGCAGCACATTTAGGGTACAGCCAGCATTAGATCCCTCCTGTACCCACTTCCCACTTGCACCAGTCTAGGGAGCACAACGTGCTGCTGCAAACCAGGCACGGGAGACAGGCCTCCCCTGGTGCTCTCAGTCATCCTGCTCCATCCTGGCTGCAGCAGGGAGTCTGCTTGTGTTGTCTTGGGTTTTCATTTTGCAGTCCAGAATAAAGGGAGGGTGCCTCCCAAGTTAAAGGTCAAGCATGCTTTTCCTTATTTCAATACAATTTGCTTTCTACTTTATCTGAGTTCTTGGGCACACACATCCTCTCTTCTGCCACGTAAACACAGGATATGTGTGTGGCAGCATCTCCCTTCACAACACATTACTTTTGGCCAAGTCAATCTTGCTGTTATATACATCACTTTTCAAGGGTTCCTAAATTTATTTCCCTTGATAGAGAAATGTGGTATGCACACTCAGAGAGCAAGCAAATATTGCTGTGGTTGCTGATTGTGTAGGGCTTTCTAGATTTTCAACCTGATGCTACAGAATTGTAAAATTAAAATGAGTCAAATGACTGAGATGGCACAAGCCAGGACTTGAGGCTGTGCAGTTTGCCCTGGCAGGCTGCTCTCTGCCTCTCTGCGTCTGTGCTTGGCAGAGCCATGGAAGGGATGGGCTCCTGTTCCCTTGCAAACAGGTGAGACCTTTAAATCTTTCAGCTCAGTGTCCCCCCAAAAGAAGAATCTGCCTCTCTGGGTGTGTGGGGAGCAAGAGGTGTGCAAGAGTGGTGAAAGGGTTCCCCTTGTAGGAACTTAAGCATGTTTTTCATATGAAAATAGCCCACAGAGATTTAATAAATGCTTAGAGTTTTCTTATCAGAGCCTTTAAGAGCCTACTCTCCTTTTGGTATCCCTTTACTTCTGTAAAACAGAATAAAAACACATTTGCCTTACCTTTATATTTATCTTTGATCTCCTCTATATTTTTGGGAGATGTGATTTCCATTATAGCTGTATGTCAGAAAATTGTTTTATGTCAGCTTGA
Organism: Struthidea cinerea; assembly: GCA_013397865.1. Taxonomy (NCBI): domain Eukaryota; kingdom Metazoa; phylum Chordata; class Aves; order Passeriformes; family Corcoracidae; genus Struthidea; species Struthidea cinerea. The sequence continues at coordinate 2,566,755 of VZTI01001648.1, read as the reverse complement.
CTTTTCATCCAGCTATTTTTGGTTTATTCACCTGTAGGTCATAAGCTCTTACTGTGACAGAGAGTTGAGTCTGCTAATATTGTATTGCCAACCACTCAGAAACGAATGTGGAAGCTAAAGAAAATAATGAATTAAAAAAAATATCTGGGATCTTTTTTTCCCTCTTTGACATTATTGAATCTGAAAGATTCACTCAACGGATGTTTTCAAGTTTCCTATTAGCACCAAACTTCATGACTTCTTCTCAACATGAAGGCTGAGACTAATTTACACTCATGGGACCAGCAGCTGCATTTCAAAACAGTGTCAAGCTTTGCAGTGTAAATCATGAGAGCTGGCAAGGAAGTAACAAGGGAGTAACACCTTGTTGTGTCAGACACCTGGACTATCACTAAAGACAGTTGCATCTCCACCTTTCTGCTGTTGTCTAAGAGACCTCCATTGATTCTGTGATTAATGCTGTCTTTTCATCTGTTGGGGAAAGTCAGTGAAGCTCCTCTGAAGTTAGTGGAGTGGCAAAGCTGGGTGTCAGGTGTGGGGCTGCCCTGCAGGCTCAGTTTTGGACAGCTTCCATTGCATTTCTTCAGGTTCATATTAAGGCAGCTGCATCTGGGCTTTCTTGCTTGTGTTTCCATTGCATATGGAAAAATAAAACAGCTGTATCTACTTGATTATAGATTTATGGTGTTCCAGCAATATCCAAAGTCTTACTGCACTTAAACAGTAGAGCCCTACCTAATGCTGCTGATTCATCTGACCTCTGCACCTGACAAGACTTCCTAGCTACAGCTGTGCTATCACAGCAGCTCGCCTTCAAAACCAGACAGTCACTCCTGCGGGCATGAAAGAAGACTGCAAACACCTCATCAGTGAATAACCTACTGCATGACCCAGCCTCACAGACAGCCCTGTCCCGCCTCGTTCCTAGTGCTGCACATGAAAGGGACGTCTCAGCACCTAAGTCAATGCTTCCATTGCCAATTTCCCTGTGGTGTACTCGCCTTATGGAAAGAAAGCCCTTTATCTGAATTAGTTGGTAACTGCTCATTTATCTTGGAGCTGTAAAGAGATGTGTGTCAGCTGGAGCTTAGTTTTGCTCTGTGGAAGAAACCCCTGAATCTGCATGTCCTTGTCCATACTGGAGACTGCACTGTTTAGCCACCACTGGTTATACTCCATTTCAGAGAAAGAAGATGGGAAAAAACTGTGGAGCTCTCCTCTCACTGCATAAGAGAATTTCTTCCAAACCTTGTAGATGTAAATTTGTGTTACTTTCAAAGAGAAATCTTCCCTTGAGTTTAGATTAGAACTTCAGTACAGTATCACGACTCAAATTAGATTTAAATGTGTTTTTATGGATTCAGATTAGCTTTAGTTTTGAAAGATATGTCATGCAATTGTGGTGTGATGTGCGCCTCCCTCCCTCTGGGTACGGAGACTGGTAAAACTGAAAGTCTGTTACTGCGCTACATAAAGAGAATGGTATGTTTCAAAGTCTGTAGGATGAACCAAGTTTTTCTCTACGAAATTCCAGTTTGATGGAGATTGCAATTGGAACCCAAGTGATGTAAGCCAATAACTTTTAATCAACACAGGGCTGCAATCTCAGCTCATTGGTATGAGGTGATAGAGGGCTGGGAATGAAATCTGTGTGTGTGTGGTGGGAATGTACTGTTCAGGGAGTCAAACCTACCAGGATTGAGGATGGGACAAGTGCAGCCTCTGTTAGTCCAGGATTCAGGGTAGAGTGTTCTCTTGCCCCGGAGGATCTTCAGCTTTGTAGATTTCAAGACTTTCTTGATCTTCACACTGACTTCTGCATGGGAGCCTTTGTCATGAGCTGACAAGATCTTTGTCTTGATCACTGGGAAGACAGGAATTCAAAACCGGGAATATACAAATTATTTACAGTGCTCTCTTTTTTTTCCTGGTCTAATGCTGGTGTCTGGGTGAAGCAGTCAGGACAATTGCTTTGTTACAGTGGAGCTAGCCCAGAGCTCCTTGCTGGGGAGCCCAGGATCAGAGCAGCTGCCGGGGAGCACATACATCCCCACACCCATGGGCAGAAATGCTGCCAGTTGTTTTGGCCATGGCCCCTGGAACTGCCATTAGGGCATGAGGTCCCATTTTCCCCCAGAGCTCAGCAAACCCTTTGGGTTCCTTTGCACTTGGAAATCAGCTGGATTTAGGGATGGACCTGGAGGCTTTGCTGGGCTCAGCCCAGGCAGTAGGCAGGGGCGTGAGGACCTGCCCTCATCCCACCCTGGTGCCTCATCCCATCCTGCTGCTTTGCAGAATTTGCCAAATCCAAATTCAGTGGAGGAGAGTGAGACATTGGTGAGGACTGGGGCAAATCATGGAGTATTTTGAGCTCACCCATACCCACAGGCACATTCCCACCACCACCTGGCATTCCACTGCTGAGCCCCTGGGTGGTGGAGGCTCAGGGCTCAGTGCCTCCACATGACCTATACTGGTAGGTATTGCCATATGGTGGTGCTTTATTCAGGGCTCATGTTGGGAAGCTCAGGGCAGCCTCTCACTGTGGCCTCCTGGAGATCACGACGAGCCCCGTAATTCATCCGTCTCTCTAGTTTAGCTGACACCTTCACATGTTGACTGATGAAAGGGGGAGAAGCCTGAGTGAACTTTAGATAAGATTTATGAACTTGGAGGTTTTGTGACTTTTTTTTTCAGTTTCTTATCTTTTGCAAGATTAAACACAGTTACTATCATGGCTGGGAAGCAAAGCAGAGCAGAATCAATTTTTTTCCTAATATCACTAAGCCAGGTCTACATATCAACAACTGGCAGCCCCTTGAACTCCCCTTCATGGGTTGCTCCTCAGCCTGCAGAGGTATGGGCTATCTCTCTGTGCATTTTCAACTTCAGTATGAGATGAAAGAGGTGCAAGAGACCCCTGCAAGAGATTCCTTGTGAAGGAAGGGAGTGCTGCACAGAGCATTCCTTGCTCTGCCACAATATGAAGAGGCGATTCGCTGGCACTCACCAGGGAGGTCTTGGGAAACAATGTGCCTCTTCTCATTCATTTAAATCCAAGAGACACACAGAAAATATACATCACCCCATTGCAACAGCTGAACTTCGTTGACAGGGGAAAGTTCCCAGTAGCTGCTGGAACTGTTTTATCCATGGAGTGGTGATCACAGTCCCTCCTTACGTTCGGTATCATTCAGGCACAGTAATTTCCAGACTCTGATTGGGGCACCTCATCTACTGACAGAGTTTCAGTGACCCATTTTTGGTAACAGTGGTTTATAGTCTCCCAGGGACACTTCCAGCTCTTGTCCTCCCATGATTTTTATACAAGGGTGTTTTGATAGCAAGAGAGATGGGTATCAGAACAAGATGCTTCACTCACCTTGACTTGGAACCATGATACCTATAGATTTTGGTGGAAGATCTGCCTTTAGACTAAGTATCCCATGGGTTGCCAGGATGGAGCGGTGCACACACAGCACCTCTCATGCTTTATATACACTTTTGCACTGCCTTGCAGCACCTCCCTTTACAGCCCCCTCACCAACAACTCACCATAGGTGTACTTCATCCCGCAGAAGACCTTGGGATTCCCTAAAACTTGCTCTTTACATTCGCATTTACCTGGGGAAAAAGAAGGAAGCAAATGGCGTGTGGATTGTGCTTAAAAGACAGGAGCATTTGCAGGCAGAGCCCAGGAACTGCCAGAGGTTTTTCAAGTGGTCCACAAGCCTCATGCAAAAAAAGGAAATTTGCAACTCTTTTCAGATTGAGAGTGAATACAGAATCTTAGTCCAAGGGCAATTACTCCTTGTTTACAATTAGAAGAGAAGGAAAACAAAGGCCTTATTATTTTGCCTTGGGATGCAAATAACATGCGTATCTTTCCCTGTGGTATTTTCCACACCGTAATGTACCAGACAAAATTTTAAAAAGAAATGTTGCAGAGGTTAAGGCAGATTAATGACTTCTGTGATCTTAGAACAAAGAATAACATGATATACTTATTTACATTTAAAATGAAGTCGCCTAGACAAATGATGGAGCTTTCCCCTCAATTAACTCAATTATTGTATCTTCGAGATGTTATCAAGCCGCTCTCAGAAAACGGAGGAAATGACGCTTGCCTGCTTGCAGCGGCTGCAAGGGAGGACAGCTTGATGCTGCCCCATGGGGCCAGCCTGACTCGCACCAACCTTCACGCACCTCCCCAGGCTGGGAACACAGGAGGGAAATAACTTCCCCGGCTGCATGCTAGGCCATCTCAAATCGCATCATAAGCTGCAAGTGATGCCAAAATTGTTGTGGGTACTGGGGAAACAAATTGTGAGTTAGAAATCCCCTAACTACCTGCCAGTGAAGTGGCAAACCCCACCCTTTAAAAAGAGTTGCTGGTTTGTTGAGTTTTAGGGAATATTAAGGATACCTTTAAAACATGATGGTCAAGTAAAACGTGAGGGTATTCAGCCTTGAAATTCATGAGGGTATTCAGCCTTGAAATTCAGAGCTGGGACTGCAAATTCTTGCCTTACAACAGCTAAATGCTGGGTGCAGGCATTGAGCACGGAGCATCTGCCTAACAGGTTTGCACACCCTTGCATTGATCGGATGAGCCATAAGGCTCCTCTGGCTCTTGGAGGGGAAGGAGGTGGTCACAAGGACATTCCTCCACATGGTAGTGGGGGAATATCCATTCCCCCCTGCAACTGCCAGGATGCTAACTACAAGCCAGCGCAGAAGACTAAATCTGCACTGGCTGCTGGTGGGAGGGATAGGGCAGGTGAAACACGTGCAAAGCCGCAGCCCTACCAGAGTGCCGGAGTGCTGAGAAGCCCTGCTCATCCTCCCAGCCCCAGGTGGGCTCGCTCTCGTTGAGCACTGCCTGGAAAGGAGGTTCTTCATTGTGCCAGGTCACGTCTGAGCTGTTGAGGGGAAAGGGAGATGGTCAACCTTCCTCTGGGAGGCAGCGGAAAGCAGGGCCATCCTACTGCCAACCCATCCTCCAGGCACAACGTGACTCCGTGTCTTGATGACGGTAAATGCAAGAGGCAGTTTTGGAAGGTGAACAGGTTGAGTGTTGTCAGAGAGGATCATGAATCCATTTTGGGTTTAAAATATATTATAGGGATTTATATACCACAAATATCTTCAGTCTGGTAAGAAAAGCAACATGTCAGATTTGGAGAGTGGGGTATTATTAAAATGTGCTCTCTTCTAAAAGTCAGGGCTTGACTCCAAGCCCAGCACAGCTGATATAAGCTGAGTTACAACAGCAATATTAAGCCTTTGGTCTCCTCTCACTCAGATGTCCCTGAGGCCCACATTTTGCTTGTGGAGGAGAAACAACTGTGAAGGTTATGGAAAACACCCGATACATTAACACCAGCACTGGGAGCAAACATTCCAACATTGCAGATGCCCTGCCACAGTGTGCCAGGTACCCAGGGGAACCACAGCCTCAGCTCCCACTCTATCCCCACGTCTTGGCCATACCAAACCCCAAGTATTTTACATAAGGGATACTTTCCAGCCTGCTTGCCATGTGTAAATAATGCTTTCCCTGGAACGGAGATCACAGAGATATGGTGAGGCTGGGAGCGGTAGCCAAGAGCCCCCAACTCACCTGCTACTGTGGCAGTCACCGGTGTGGGGGTCGCAGCTGCGGGCACAGTCGCAGGGGCGGCAGCCGTAGGCACCGAAGCCCCAGTAGCCGGGGAGGCAGTGGTCACAGCGGGGCCCTGCCACGCCGGGCTTGCAGGGGCAGTCGCCGGTGCTGGGGTCACAGAAGGTGCGGGGGCCCAGGGGGAGCACGGCCGATCCCACGGGGTGGCAGGAGCAAGCTGCAGGGGAGGGACACCGTGAGGGACGGAGCATCTGTGAGTGCACAAGCTCTGCATCACTAAGGCACAGGAGATGCCTGCAAAACCACCTCTAAGCCTACGGACACCTCTGGGGTTTCTGGGCTTTTTTTTCTCTCACCCGTATAAATCTGAGCAGTCTCCCTTTGGAATCTGTAGAATTTTAACTTTTGTGAGCTATTTTAATTAGTCAACCTACCCTGGTGTCGTGTGATGCTTTGCCAAACAGGCCTTTATTACTTTCCTTGCAGCATCTGGATTCTAATCCGGCCAAGTACCCAGGGATGTGCCTGTCTCACTGTGATGTTTAAGCAGCTGCGGGTGCTTCATTGCACAAATGAATCAGAGCATAATTGCTTTTTAAAGTAATAACAACTGTCTTGCACCCAGGAGGTTAAAAAACCCCTCAGAACAGTCATTTTAATTAAAGTGGAGGCTGAGCAAAAAGTACCCCTCTGTCTCTGTCTGATTTTTAAAGCCATCATTTAAAAACATTAGGAAAAAAAGAATGAGGAAACTGACAGCTCAGAGATAGGCTTTTGCATATTCTCCAGGACACAGATTTTCAGAGTACATGTCAGAAACGCCAGCTGCTCTCTTTCCTCCCTCACAGACCCTTGCATCAGAACAATGCACTAGAAGTGTACTAGAAGTGTACACACTGGGTTCTCAGACAGGATGCCCTAAAATAGGCGGCATGAAGTTTTCCTTACCTACTCATCAGGGTTGGTTTTTTTTTTTTTGCATAAATGTAATTTATGTTTTTTACAAGACTACTTTCCCCCAAAGAGGTTAACGTTTTCAAAGAACAGAAATACAGTTATCAAAAGCGTGAGCCAAACCTCTAACCATGTGGCCAGGTCAGCAGGTGATGTGGTGACCCACAGGACCTGTAGCTGGGTGACTTGTGCTCTTCTCCCCTCGGGGTTTGGTTCTCTGACCAGGACATGGTACAGTCAGCCTCACACATTATGGCAAAAGTTCCCTGCTAAAAGACCTTTGCCCAAAGCTTCATTTACATAAAAATTGGGTTTCCTGAGAAAATGTTATCTGTAGGGAATATTTTCACTAAATTCTAATAGCAAACTTTCTATTTTGCTACTGTGAAGGCAATAGAGCAGGAAAGCCACTAGAGGCAACACAATTTTTTTTTCTCTTAAAATACTTATTGCTGCACACATACATTTAATTTTGCTCTGACAACATTTTTGTGGTTTCAGGAATCTGACATACCCGGAGTATAGTTTCAAAATATTAAAGGATAGATTAATACTGGCAGTTAACTTAGAGGCGACTATGATTCCAACATCTTTGCCAAAGTAATCCCCAAATTTTCCCCGCCCTTTCCATTCCCAAACAAATATAATTATATAAAATTAAAAGATTAGAAAGCCTCTCCACAACCTGCGTAAGTAGCTGCAGGCAGTGAACTCTGGTACCTTTAATAGCATAGTTTTCAACAGCGAGCACTGAGACTTGCATACCTTTCTCCTGAAGTCTGTGAAATGTTTTACACCTGATACATACAGCCAAATGCTCTCTTTTCCTACTAGATGAGGTGGGTATTTCTGGCATTCCTCAGGCCCTTCAGGGGAAATACCAGGCACTTAAGGCTCTTCAATTCTCCTCCAGTTAATGAGATAAACCCACTGCTCAGCAAGAGATTTGGTCCTGTTTTGGTCAGGTTTCAGCTGAATTTTACACACAACCCCACTGGGGTTGGAGCTTTTATGTTGTAGACAATTCTTTTGCACATTTTTTTTTCTAATAGAAAATTTAACGTCAGTGGCAACACTATGGTGAAGCAAGAATATTAATGTTACAAAAGCTGTTATGAAAAAGAGCAGCAAACTCGTAGGCAATTAAAAAGAAAACTAAAAATGAGAATGTAGTTGGCTATACTTTTTAATAAAAGCCACAAAGAGATGTGTTGTAAAGGCTGATAATTTCTAACAGGCCGGCATATCCACTTCCATGGATCCCATCCTTCCTGGCATCTCCTCAATGAGCCACCAAGGTGCCAATCTGCTCTCCAACTGTGGCTGGCAAATTGAAGGTTTTTGCTCTTGGACCTTGGGTGAAGGCCCAAGATGACACTAAGTGGCATTAATCTGAATGGTTTGGGTGGCAAATTTTCAACACGGTAAATGTTTGTGATGGGCTGCAGTGGGAACTTGCTGAGCAATGCAGACATAAAGTGAAGCCCATCACTATGCACCAAGCACAGAAATGAGGCTCTAGGGCTCAAATATGAACGTGTTGTACCACATTTGAAGGAAATGCATGGAAGCAGGATGGATTGCTTCCATACTGTGGCAAGGGCAGGAAGAAAAAGATTGCAGGACTGATTATACAATATTTGAAAGCCAGAGCTACTGGTCCCTCATGGGCAGCTGTGCTGTGCTGGTTTTAGACCCCATTTTCCTCCTTCCGCACAATCTGCACCTCACTGTAGCACAGGTAGTAGGAGACCCAGATCCAGGAAGGTGAGAGGAGCAGCTGAGCAGCAGATCAGCAGATAAAGCATCTACAGATGGTGTTGGATGGCATTTCATTGTGGATGCACAGATGCAGAGTGTAAGACTCTCAGTGTGAGGTTTCTGCACAGCACCTGTCTCCTGTGCCATGGCCACCTCACCAGAGAGGCTGGGCGTTTCTACGGCCAAGGGAGCTCTTGCGAGAGAAGCAACAGCTGGGCCCCAGCACTGGATCAAGAGAAACCTTCCACAAGCTTGACCTTTTTGCTTTTTTTTTGATTTGTAAGCAGCATTGCCAAAAATGCCAATTTACCAGCCCGTACTACATAGGAGTATTCTGCACGTGACTTCCATGCATATATGAATTAACAGCTGCCTGTCCTGGCATTGCATGTGCTGACTGGGATGGAAAATCAGTGAGTGGGATGCCAGCAGAACTGGATTTCCCTGCCCCGGATTGGTGATACTGTTGCGGTTTCTTCGGCTGCCAGCTAACCTTTGGAAATGGCAAATATTTACCCTCAAAACCCTACAGTTGAAAAGCAAAATAAACTCGGCAATTATAACACTCGATTTTATTGTCTGCAACTGTACTGTAGCTGAGGCTTAAAACCTCATGAGGATGGAAAGAAAAGGACTCACAGGTATGGCGGGGGGAAAGAGTCATCGGATTGGTGTTTTAAACCTCAGAACGTCTCATTTTATCAGGTACACACCTACTCCTGAGCAAATACTATACACAATCTTTGCCTACAAGAATCTTTTAAGTATCCTTAAAGATTATGGCTTAACAACTCCTTTATTTACTTTGACCTAGGTATTTTTAAATTTTCAATGGTTGAACAATAATGGTGTCCTGAGCCAGAAGCAAGCAGGCAAAGCCATGGCCTTCCCAAGAAAGAATAATAGGGCTCCACGCACGTTCCTAGTTATTGCAGACCATGGCATGGTCCTTGGAAATGTTCCAGGCATAGGCTGTAATTGATCTTATATAATTTAATTTAACAGTCACTAGTCATTTTCCATGGCCCTGCAGCTGCCCTCTCCCCCATGGGATGCTGGGTCCCTGGGTGCAGGGAGCATTCCCGGCAGCAGGAGACCAGAAGTGAAAAGGTGAAGGGGTCTTAGGGAGGAGTGCATTTGTGAGGGTTTGAAAAACCCAGAGAGACATCATCTGGGAGTTTGTAGTAACAGGGTCTCTGAAAAGAAAGCATTCAGATAATCCCTATATTTGTGGAATTCAGTTTGTGCTAGGAGAAGTTGTCTTCCTCAGATACTTGAGGGAGTATCATGCTCTGCAATTCATAAATGCGGGAAAAAAAGAGCAATGAAGTAGAAGTATTTAATACAGAAGGTAAATAAATGTAAACTTTTTCTCACTATACTCAAGAGTATCTTACAGTTCTTGTTAAATATATGTTATCTTTGGCTTTTAAATACCAGAGTTCATTAATACCTAGTGGTCCATAAAGCTGGATTGTTGAATGAAAGAGTAATGGAGGCACTTTTTTTTTTTTTTAAATGTGGAAAGTGGAATGCCATGGGCCAGTGATTCAGAGATGAATGCAGAAAGCCAAGAGAACCAAGAACTGGCATATGTCAACAAAAATACTCATTAATCATCTAATATCCACAGCTTCCTCTGGCTCATAAAGGCAGGGAGAAACTTTTTCATCAAGAACCCTGGAATCTGGCTAACGTATAGCTAATGACATGATGTACTGCCTGACTTCATTAGCAATGGCCTCACTTGCACACAGGCACATGCACAGGGTTGGCAGCCTTCCCTTCCAGATGGGGCTCTTTGCAGCAGTATGTCCTGAGACCCCTTGTTTCCATCTGGCTTTGCAAGGAAGGAGTCTCTGTGCTGGCTAGCCCAGGAGGTGCCATTTGACTTTCTCTTGGACCCTACAAACAGCCACAGATTATGGACTGGGCATTCTGGCACAAGGACAAGCCTACAGTGAGTCCTTCACGAAACTCCATCCCCTCAGTGGACTGAATGAGGTGACAGAGGAGATAGAGGCCACTTTACTGCTTTCAAGGTGAAGGGTGGTGTTTTTAGGTGTCCAGAAAATTGCACTCAACTCAGTGCCAAAACTTCACTTGTCTTCAATGGCCTCAGCTTCCCTGATGGGATCTGGCATGTAAAAAATATCAGGAATTATCACCCTAGCAAAGGTAGCAGAACCACAGTACAATGATGTTTCAGAGCTTGAGGGTCCCATGCAGAATTTATTTCAATCTTCTGTCCTGCATTATCTACCAGCAGTCAATTAATCCTATTAGTTCTTTTTTTAATCAGCAAGGATGAATCCATGAGTTAGAAAAAACCATATAGCCTCTGCTTTGGGTCTAAACGCAAGACTTAAACCTGTTTTTTTACTAATGAGACTCCAAACCAAAAGTTCATTGCCTAAGTTCTGGCAATAATTAATGAGGAAAAGTATCTGATGTTTCAGAGGAGACTTAGAACTTTGATGTATACAAGTAGGTAATGAACCTTTTTAAGTCATTAAATTCACAGTTTAAAAAAATTAATTGTGTACATACTACAGCAACGAAGTAATTGTTTACACAAGCAATGGAGAACTGTGGTCAATTCCTTTTCCACAAAGAGAACGAGGGTCGTAAAACAGGCAGTTCAGCTGTTGCTGCCCCTCCTTGCAATGAGGGAAAGGTGGAGAGGAGGAGGACCTCTGCAACAGACCGGTGGGGCTGCCGGGAATCTCATGAGGATGATATGCAGCAAGGGAGAGGGACAAAAGCAGTTGTTCCCCACCAGACCTCAATGAACAAAGTGAAACCTCACACACCCTCCCAGCCTGGGGTGCAGCTCCTGGCTGCAGGAAGGTTTCCTTTTCCTTTCCATGCAGGTACTTCTCCCTGAGAGGAGAGAGATGTGCTCAGTGTCTCCTCAAAAGACACAGGCAGGGTGTCAGCTGCATTTCTTTCTGTCACTTATGAAGGTCCCCCTCACAGTAAGTGAGTCAGCGAGGAGAAATGTGGTGAAGCCAGTGGGCGGCTGTAGGCTCAGAGAGGGGGGCATGCCTGCACCCCGTATTTAGCTGACCCGTATAATGTTCTCAGCATGATCTGGGGATCTGGAGTCCCCCATGGTGAGTCACCATCCTCACAGTTGTCCCTGGGGAGTGTGGCTTTTGGATTGCTTCTTTGCATGGGAAAGATTTAATTTCACATGTGCCTGAATCATTGCCTTTAGTCTTGCCTCCTCAGTGTCCCACCTCCTGGAATATCACTTAACTTGTGTTCCTGTCTGTCCTTCCATACCCACCTGCTGCTGCTGTGAACATGAACTGGTGGGCGATGCTATTTATCGGCTGCACCCCTGCTGGCTGAGGAACCTGAGTCTGAGGCTGCAACAATCACCAAACAAGGAAAACATGAAAACAAGATGCAGCTTTTCCTCTCCCAGAATAGCAATAGGAGAAAGTAAATGAATCATCTCTATTCCCCTGTCCTCAGGCTACAGGGATCCTAGTGGTAGATTTATCAACAGCATCTGCAGACTTTCACCCTGCAAATATCACCACTGCTTTTTGCAAATAGTATCACAAAGAGAATTCAAAGAGCTCCCTGTCCTTCACTGAAGCAAGAAGATTGCTCCAAGGAGGAGCAAGAAGATGTCACCTTTCATTTGACACTTTCCCACTTGAGAAGCCCTTCACTAGTATGAGGTGGCTGACTTACGTTTGCAGGCATCTGGGGCAGAGAAGGGCTTCCTGAGGTCGCGGTAGAAGCCCAGCTTGCAGCGCTGGCAGTGCTGCCCTTCCGTGTTGTGCTGACAGTTGTCGCAGACACCGCCACTGCGATTGCCCGATGCCAGCCACGCATCCATGTCAAAATGACAAGTGTCGGCATGCCCATTACACTTGCACGCTGAGGCAGAGCCAAAGGGAACAGAAGGACTCATTAAGGCAGTGAAACATAGTGATTTATAGAAAAGAGACACAAAAACTCAAACCACATTTTGGAATGGGGACTTGACCTATGAACCTGTTATTCATTCAGATGCTTGAAGTATCACTACATTTTCATCCACACTTCCCAACATCTGGAGATAACATTTAAGAAAAAGTATTTTCTTTAACTCTTTTATTTCCAATACAGCTTTTCCAGTACAAGGGCAGCCACAGGTGGTCAGGCCAGAACAGAGAGACTCCTACAGTCACAGGTCCTGCTGAGGAAGGATCTTTCCATCTCAGCTTTACAAATCAGCACTGCCCTATACAACACCTGCCATGAGCATGCTGTCAGGATGTTCCCTGCAGCTGATGGAGAAAAAAGGCAGGTGGAGGAGAGGTGTGAGGGATGGTGTGGTTAGTCCTCAGCGCCCTTCTGACTAGACTGTTGCTGTTACTGAAGCAGATGGCCCCATGACGCCTGCATTCCTCTGCTTCCAGCACTCACCCTAAGTGTCCTCCCTGGCACTGCACAACTAATCCTCAAACCTCCCGAGCCCATGGCTCCTCCCACCCTCAGTGCCCAGGGGTAAGCAGAGCCCACACCCAGCAGCAGAAAGCCCTATCTCCTGCAAACATGTTTGTCAGTGGTGTCCATGGAGGGGACAAATCTGGCCCCTTGTCACCTCCAAGGTACCCTGGCAGGCTGCAGTCTGCCCACAACAGCAGACCACATCTCCAGGAGATGCACTTGGGTCCCAGAGAAAGGCCAAACCAACAGACATCATGGTCTCGTGAGGATTTCCACATGAGAGGCTGTGCAAACACACAAACGTGTGGTGGGTGCTGGGCAGGGGTGTGGCAGTGGCTCTTCACTCACTGAGCTACTTGGAGAGCACCTACCCGCCACCCCAGGATGTGCTGCCTCCTGGACACACGGGAGAAAGGCATGCATGGAAGAAGCATGGCAGAGGCTCTGGCAGAGGCTCTGGAGACACCATTTCTGACTGGCTACTTACACTGACACTCTTTGGGGGCTCCGGTTTTGCCGTCGGCAGCCTGCCAAGGCCGGTCGTTGTAGAGCGGGGCGCAGTGCTGGCAGTGGGACCCTGCGGTGTTGTGCTTGCACATGCATTTCCCATGGACCTAATAGGGAAAAGAGAGCAAGGATCAACCACAGCAAAGGCCAGAGTCTCCGGGGCACAAGCAATGCCCACACACAGGAAATAGCAGGCCAGCTACATGCTATTGCATCGACTAGAAGGAGGGATATAGCACGATGTCTAGTTCAGCCATGGGCAAATATTCTGTAGTTACACTTTCCATTAGGTTAGTATGTGTAGATCTGCATGTCATGGTATTGTATAACCGTACCTTTTTTTCTTCCTTTTTGAGATCTAAAAGGGTCTTTAGCAGTTTCCAGATGCAGCATGATTTTCCAGGAGAGATTAAAAGAAGCCAAGATTCAAAGCATCCTTGGGAAACACTGTAAAACCTTTCTCTTTTTCTCTCTCATAAACATGAATACACCTTTGCAGTACTGCAGGAATAGCACCTACAATCTCAGCACCTAGCTCTGTGTGCCCAGCCATCTCCAACACAAATAAGTATGAGAAAAAAGAAAACCAACCCCCTGAAACATAAATATCTACTCATCCTAGGCAGAATTTTTGCCCCACAAAGGAAGAATCAAGGATAGCACAAGGCCCATAACTGACTATACTCGGACATGTTCATGACAGATAATTTAACAGCTAGACAGCCCAGTGTAAGGGGGTAATTAGAGATGAAAAGCCAGCACAGCATACTTGGTGCCAGCTGCCCTGTCACTCGCTGGTGTTACTCACCCTATTGGCAAATGCAAAGAAAACAGGATGTAGTCAGAGGGCATGAGCAGCCCGGCAGTGCCTGGATGCAACAAAACCAAGCTCTGCAGCAGCATGGCTCTGCTGGCAAGGCTGAAGGCCCTGCCTTTTCCCATGGAGCATGGCAGGTAGCTATGTACTGTAGCTATTTTGATATGTGCTTGTGCTTGCAGCTTTAATCTGCTCCACATTTTGCTTTTAAGTACATGGTTCAGCTTCTCCTGCTGCTCAGTAACGAGCCAGGGGCTTCAGTCTGCCCTGCCAGCATGGCCTGGTGCTCATGACACAAGTTGGCCATCAAGACAACGGAGCTGCACCAGCTGCCGGCTGCTTTTGGCATCAAGAGGAACACAGGGTGGTTGGGGTGCCTGGTGATCCAGCCTGGAGCTGGGGCATGGCTTTAGCGGCTGCTGGAAAGTGCTGCCTTCCACACTGTTTAACTTGTGGTTTTACAAGTGGGCTGTTCCTAACTGCATGACTTGCTGCCGAGACCGCAACAAAAAGGTTCCTGTGAAAAGCCAGAACAGTAAACAAAACAGAAGAGGACCTTGAACGTGTTGTAAACAGCTCCTGCTTGTTACATACACACACACCACACACACTCCTGGCGAATGATGACTTTCTGATTTATTCATTTGTAATTAATAGATTTGAGCTGCTATCTCACAGGAGTCAAATGTAACTGGCACAGAAAAAATGTCAAAACTGACCTGGAAAGTCCTTCAAAGACTTTTCAGCAGAAATGAAAATAGCAAGATATTTCAAAAACTTTCTGAATTCATTCCTGCCTTGTTAAAATGTCAGATGGTCAAACAATACACAACAGCAACTGGGCTGTGTAAGCAATGGATAGGTACAGGTGGAGTCAGAATGCACAAGCATCTAAGCCAAAGTGAAAATACCGAGCCAACATTGTTTTCTGTGCTATCTGGCCTCATCACAGGTATTAGTTGATCTCACTGCAAATGCTACTTGGTCTGTCTGGCTTACCGTATTGGTATAAGCTTAAATGTGTGCTAATGTTTGAGAAGAATGAGAAGTAAATATAGAAAAGAAACAACAAATTTGGAGTGTATACTTAGTTCTCGAAGTGTGTATTGTGTTTTCTTATTTTCATTATTGCTACCACCAACAAAATGTTCTTCAAACGCTCAGATGCCTCACTTTCCTAAATTACCACTCTTCGATGAATTTCTCTCTCTCATATTTTTTAGACAAGATCCACACACAAACCAGTGTTACAGATTCACTTCACACACGTTTGAAAGCATACACACCTGCATGGAAACAGAAAATGACTAAACCTGTACTGGTCATCTTGTGGTGGTTTTGATGGTGTCCTAACTCTTTGATGCCACTTTTGGTAGGAGTTTCTTGCAAGCCCTTTGGCCATTGAGTGGTTATGGCTAGACAGGTTGTACTAGCCTGAACCACATCTGTGGCCAGAGAAGTCCTTCAGAAATCCTTCCTCACAGGACTGTCCCAGCTTTAAGGGTAGAGGGACCCACCAGACCCAGGACATAAATGATCAGGAAGGGAAGGTGACCTGAAGGAGTCAGAGGGTGCCATGGTCAAAACCAGGGGGTCCTTTGGTGCTTTTGCAATCATGATGCTGAAGTGAGAAGGACATGGGAGAAGAATTGCAAACAGAAATTTTCTCAGACATGGGGGCACCTGGGATTACTGTGGGGATGTGTGCTTCCCCTTCCTGTGCCCACAGCCTGTAGCTTCACCCTCCAAATTCAGCTTGCTCCTTGCCAAAGCCATACAAAGAATCAGTGGGGACCCAATCAATCATCCAGCGGCTGCTCAGCATTAATAATCCGAAAACTCATCTGAAACTCAGCAGCACCTCAGAAGCCCTCAAAGAATTAAGCATCCCAAGACACCAGCAGAGAGCAAGGCAAAATGCCCCATCAAGGAGCATTCATGGTTCCAAAGAGTAAGAGCTTGGATTTTCTGAAAGCCCAAGTACCGTATAATAGAGCATGCTGCATTGCTGGAATAAAGGAAGGTGGGTGAAAATAAAACAGAATAGGACTGGTATCCCAAGAACCTGCTGTGCCACCATTAATTTGGCATGCAGAGCTAAGAAGTAAACCCCTGAATAGCTGTGCACCAACATATTAATATCAATCTGTATGTGAACTCCAAAGAAAGAGGTTGCAGATATAATAAAAAGACTGTTGCAGCAATGGAAGGCTTGTGGGCTCTCATGCTGTGGCAAAGAGAGCTGCAAAAGACCCAAATTGGAGATGATGCAAATCAAGCCAGCTGGTGTTTATTTAGATAGACTCAGAGGCAGAGCATGGCATGACACTCCTGGTATTGACTGCTTGTAAAGGTGCCATGCACCTGGGCAAAAGGAAACAAATGGTCTGGCTGAAAAGCCTGAAAAATAACAGAATAGCACGAATCTGACGTCTGTGTAAAGGCAAGCACAGGACCAGCACAGAGGCCTTTAGGCTTGGGCTCTCCAGCTGACTCAGTGGGTGCTGCCCAGCTGGGCCAGGAGGAACATGTTCCCCATCTTTATCATAAGGATGCTGCTTTGCAGTTACCCGTCCTCAGGGTTTATCACAACCAGCCTCCATCAGCTGCTCCCTCCCAAGCGCAGATCCCACTGTGGATCCCACATGCCCTCTGCTCACCTGGGCAGGGCCTGGCATGGCTGTTCAGTAGCCCAGCCTGCGATGCACACTGCAATGCAAACCTGTGTGCCCCTGCTCGCTGCAGGGCTGGGGACTCATAATCTCAGTGGGATTCACGTTTGAGTGAACACCTGCAGAGGTATGCGATGCAATGGCCTGGCTGACCCCACTTCTGTATCAGAAACAGCTACCCAGACTCCAATCTTTGGGAGTAAGCTTTGGAAAAGGCAGCAGGTTTTCCAATTCTGACGGTGCCGTGCCTTTACAGCACTGCTACTTAAATGGGCTGAGAAAACTTTGCCTCTCCAAGGTCCCCTCAGGTTTCATGGTGGCCCCAACCCCTCTTGGCCAGGCAGAGCGTGGGGTGCAGACCCACTAATGAACAAGCAAAACAGGTAAATGGGCAGTCAAACCCAGTGAGCAGAGGGAAACATGGTCTTTAACAGCTTGCTTGTCAGTGCAACCATTTAGTTAGTACCTTCTTTTCCATATTCCTTTTACACAGAAGTTTAATGAAAAGTCAGACCTAAGTGATTCAAAAACCTTGCCTCAGGCTGATGTATTTCTTCTCTTAGAACAGCATTATAATGATTACCCCCAAAACAGCTCTGCTTTAAAAAGTCTCTCCAACCTAGCTTTATCACATTGAAGAAAATATCTTCTTTCTTTTACATAATTCCAACATAACAGAAAACATTTTTATGCTTTGGAAACAACAAAAAAGGTGGATGCTAGCAAGCCCTTTCTTGCAGCCCATAGGTAGACGTGTATTTTTTTTTAGTTATAAAAAAATACTACGAGAGCTAGAAATACGAGAAAGATAGGACAAGAAGGGGTAATACAAGGAGAAGTGTCAGCAGGTGAAAAACAGCCAACAGACTGTCTACACTGGGCAAATTAATGTCTGTAAGAGCTGTAGGAGGGCCACTTGCAAGACTGGTCTGCCATGCAAATACCCTGTCAAGCCACGGAGCAGCTGGGAGACAGGGCTGAGAAACCAGCCCAGCAGCTCTGCTGGGACCCAAGGTAGACTGGGGAAATGATGTACCTGGCCTTCAGGATGTCTCCAGCATCTCAGCATCTTTCTGAAGGCAGAATGTGATCCCTGTGCATTGACAGGGGAAAGAGGACATATTTTCCTCCCTTTTCATTCACTTCAGCTTATAGTTAACTGTAAGGCCTACCCACTAGGGTCATTATGGAGCATCACTACGTACACAAACACAATTCCCAGCATGTCTCACTCCTTTAAGCATTCACACGGCTCCTGACTCATTTAAGCAGCAAGGCCTTCTTACAACATTTTTCATTTTGTCATGGGGTCTTTATATCCCAGTTCACTTTCACACCGTTCCCCTTCTTAGCTTGACAGCCCCGTCACAACGTCAGTCATTAGAGGGCACAATGCAAACAGTGTTACAAAAGTTGCCTTCTGTAAGATAAACGAGCGACTGATTTCCCCTTACAAAGACAGTTGCTAGGGCATGCTTCCTTCCAGAGCCTTTTGTTGCCAAATTATAACCTTCCAGCGCTTCCTTTCAGATTGCAAATACATAGGGCTTTTTCTTTAGTCGAATCCTATAAAATACTTTTCCCCATATTTATCATGTTCCAAATGTTGGGCAGTGACAATGAATGCTGTGCTGGGGGAAAAATGCTTTCAGTCACCTGTTATGAATTGATTTATATTGTAAGAACTCACCCACTATATGGAGTCCAACACAAATGCACACTAAAAGAAAATTGATGTCCCAAAGACCTGATAGCGTAAACAGTCTAAACAGCTGGGAGGGGCAGCTGCTTTTAATAGAATTTCCTTTTTGGAACTGCTAAAACTGTGCTTTTTCTCTCTCTCTTTTTTTTTTTACTTTCATGGAAAATGGGCATGATACCAGCCTAAGGGAAAATGGCAGCATTCACACTGAGTCTCTAACCATAGCTTTTAAACTGTGTTGCGCTCGAACTGCTGTGCCAGTTTTCGAGCCAATGCCTACTGGTGGCTGTCAGCACATGGGGAGGTATTCTTTTCCCAAAGCACCAGACAACCAAATTTATGCATGAGAAAATTCTCATATCCTATCTCGTTCTTGTGAGAGAACACAAAGCTTGTTGTCCAGGGTGTGGGGGCTGTGCGGTGGGTTTTTTAAAATTCCTTGTACAATAGGGTTCTGTCAGCGTTGCTCTGGAAGACCTTGAACATCTTTTGATGTCATTAGCATGATAACAATTTATACAAGCCACTGGGTTGGCCACATGGGAAGCGGAGGGGAATATTCACCCTGCCTAACTACACAGAAGTGGTTTAGCAGAGTATCTTAGTCCACCCAGGATCCTGACCTTCATAGCTATGGAAGGAGCCTGGAGAGATCAGCTGGCTAACTTGCAGGAATCTGCATTCGGGGAGGGTCAAGGAGTCTCTGAGATGGATGAACTCCAGCTCTCACCTTGAGACAGAACTGCACAGCCCAGGTGAGGTACCTCTGGGTTTGCTTTCCCCACTTTGGAGCCCTAAATTGCAAGATCCTACTTATCTCCAGGCTTGCACAACACTTGCCTCTCCTCTTGCGTGACACTTGCCATAGCCGCAAGCTACAGGGATGCTTTAGCTGGTAAGAGGCCAAGCATGCACTGCTATGGCTCCATGTGCAAAGGTACTGGCAAAGGGTGAGAAGCTTCTGTGCCACAGATCAGAGGAAAAAACAGTTTTGTCATGGCCACTGAAGATCAGGAGGGATCTCCTATATATGTGAACTCATTTGTCTGCTCCTATTTGTGGTTTGCCACGTAATGCAGCTCACAAAGTGATCAACTGCTTAGCATGGTATGGTAGGACGTCTATTTGTCTGTGCATATCTTTTCCTGGGTATGCATTGGGCTGTTGCTGATGAGATTTGGGTAGTGACCCTTTGAATAAAATTAGGAGAAGTAGGAAAGAAAGTGTATCTGTACCAACCTGACGGTTGTCTGTCGCACACAAGTGTACAACAAGGGACAGTCAGGATCATACTACCCATAAGGAGCAGCGCTTGCCATCCTAGGAAGGCAACCAGGTCTTCTCTGTAGTCTTCCCGAGGAGCTCATGGAAATATACCTTCCCCTAGAGCAGAAGTTCCACCTGCATATTCAGAATTCACCTAAAGGCTGACATGGCATTTCTGATACTCAAACAAAACCAGAGTTTTCCTACACAAATTCCATTCTGTTTTAGGAGAAATGGTAGGTGGGGGAATTGTCAGCAAGAGAGGAGCATCATGGAGAGTTTTGCAGCTAGACGGTGATGAGGGCACAGAAACAAATCTCTTATCAGACTCTGTAAAGTTGAACTTTGACTTGACTCAGATTGCAGATGGAGGTTTCCCCACTCCAGTGAATGGAGCTAGAGCTGCTTCTGCCAGGGTGGAAGGAGCCCCTCTTGGTTCATGAAGCCACCCTGTTTGCATCCCAACCCCACACCGTGAGGGTGTCCAAGACCAGTATTATCTCACGGCCAAGTGGACTTGCCATCTCACTTCAGCCACTCACAATATTTACCTTCAAAGCCACCACCTTCTCAACACACAGTTGCCAAGATTTCAAGAAAAAATACATCCAGTGGGAGGAATCCTGAGGCAGCAAGCTGGGCCCATGTCCCAAGCTGACCATCCTGGCCCCTTGGGTCAGAACCCTGCACCAAACCTGCCAGAGCAGCAGCCCCCAGCATTCCCACATACCCATGCTGTTTTGTCAGATCATCTCTGGGGGAGGTGGCTGAAATGCTTCTGGTCACTTTGTGAGATCTGGCTGAGACCTGGCACCTGTGCCCAGTGCCGCTGGGATACCCCAGCTTAGTGCCCAAAGCAGCCCAAGAGAAAAATAAATGTATCCCATCTGGGTCTTCTGCTGGCCAAGCAGGGACTGAAACTAAGGCTGCAGCTAGGATTTTGCCTGTAGGCTGAGAACAAATGAGGGGGTTAAAAAAACTTGCACATAGATTTTTTAGAAAAGTTATTTTTTTTTTTAAATACAATCTTAAACATATTTAAATTTTGATGTTAACTCTCTAACTTAGGGCATATTCTTCAGGACTGCTCTTGTCTAAACAAGCATAAAAACAGAGCCAGATTTTATAATCATATTGTGAAATGATACTGTGCTTCCCTGCTTTTGTTGTCCTCAGTTTTGCCGTGATGGTTCTGATAAAACCCTTGGTAGATAGAGTTACATAAAGACTATACTGAAGTCTCCATCTCCCTCTTGAATGACTGGTCATAATTCTTCAGAATTACACTTCCTGTGAGTTTTTCAGGTGAAATGTATAAAAATGCTCCCTCTCTGAAATCCTACTGTCTTTTCAGAAGTTTTCTGACTTCTACCACTTAAACAGCCACAGACATTGCACTGGCAAACCCCAGGCTGGGTTGCATGAGGCGGCTGCCATTGCAGTCCCTGAATAGCAGTAGCCTCATGCCACAGGAGCCTGGCATGATCTAGGCTCAGCCAAAACTGTCCCAGTTCTATGATGGAAAAGTGGTACTGGGAGAGGAAAGCTCTTACCACGCCTTGACCCTCCCTGCAAACCATGGGGCTATGTCACCCGTACACTGGCACATCTCCCACGGGACATGCAGGGTGAGGTGTACGGTACAGTAAAATGAGTCAGCCTCGCTGTAGAAACGTCACCTTTGGGACTCCTGCCAGATAAACATTTATAACCGGAGTTGAATTTCCCCCTCGGGGCCAGCGCAGGGGTTTGTTGCTATTTCTTGCTCTGTTTTCAGTGCGATTTTGGCACTTGCTTCCTTCCCACAGCACTGCCTGTTACCTGCATGCTATAGTTGCCATAGGCTGTAGCCATACTGGAAGCCTATTTGGCTGCAGGCTCTGTTACAACTCCCAGTGGTGCTCCAGGGCATGCTCCTGTGCAATTGTATCCCACCAAAATAATCCTGAGCAAACAGCTCTTTTCAAAGACTTTCGCTCAAGGGACATCTGTGGAAAGCAGAGTAGTGCTACTTGAAACAGTCTTATCAATCACAGTGCTGCACGCTTTCAAACTGGTATTCTTTCAAGATGTTGCAAGGCTAGCTCCATTAGAAGGGAAACATGCTTTCTGCTTCATGTCTGAGACTGTAATTTAAGTGAAATGAGAGCTCTCTAAAGAGCTGGACTCCTTACCTTGACTAACTGCCTTCTTTTCTTTTATGATCTTTCTCTTTCTAGCATTATTCAGTGCAGTATGTTTGGCTGCTCCGACTTTCCCTACTGCTCCTCTGCCAGCAAAGCCAGGGCTTTCAGAGCCAGCCGAGATGGGCAGAAAGGATAAGATGTGCTGGGGGCAGCAACTGGACTGGCTGGGTGCAGGCATGCCATGCCACAGGCATCCAACGTGTTGGCCACTGCTGTGCCCATCACCTGCCCTATGGGTTGTTTGCTCTTGCTTCCCTGGAGTTTAGGTCTTGGCAGGTCCTTAGGGATTTGAGCTCAGAGCTTCTGTGATGGGAGTCCCCTTGAAAGTAGAGCACAGGGTTTTTATCCAGAGAGAGATATTGCAAAGTGCAATAGAAAGCCCGTGAGTGAGAGTCAAAATCCATCTCTACCCCCTTGGTTCAAGACCCAACCCAATATCCTTGGATCCTCCAGAAACAATGGTAGTCACATGATGCCTAGTACCTTCAGAGAAGCTCTCCTCCTTCTTTGTTACCAAATGCCCTACATTTTTTATCTTCTAGATATTCTGTTATTGCAAGTTAGCATTTGGGGAGAGATGGATGTCAGCAGTGTAAATATTTTTAAAGATCTACCTGAAATAAATAAATTACTGTGGAGCACCTTTGAAGGATGAGAGTCCCACACCAAGACACAAAGGAAGTTCAGCACTTCAGTCCCACATGGAGACCCACCTCCTTTGTAAAGACCATTTCTGCTCACTGTGCTTGGAATCCAGGGCATCACATGTCAATTATCGCACACTTGGACCTGTACCACACTCTATACCATCCCTTACTGTTTTTAAAACTCTGCCTTCCTGCAGTGCAGACATCGTTGGGTGCATGTACATACCACATGGAAAACACCAGCCGCCTTGACGGGCTTGAATCCAGCGACAGGGATGCAGTGGTCAGCATGGCCATTGCAGAAGCAGCTGCCCTTCACGATGAAGTCATAGATGGCATAGTGCAGGGATGGAGGGGGCTGTGGGGCTGGGCCGGCCGGGAGGCAGGGGCAGCCCTGCCGCTCCAGCAGCTGCACCCGCAGGTTGGTGATCTTCAGCTGCGCCTGGGCTTCCGCGCTGTACGGGTCCTCCGCGGCGTACGGCGGTGACAGGGCTCGGAAGATCACCTGGGCAGAGAAACACAGCAGGTGAAGCAGAAAGGAGGATGTCAGCCAGCTCCAGGGTGGGCCATGGGGTGGAATGGCAATGACAGCATCCTCTGGGAGCACGCACTGGGCTCTCATGGTGCTCTTTCCCCTCTGCAAGGGGTGGGCGCAGCAAATCCACCTCCAACTCAGTGTGCACAGGGTGATTCCCCATGAATCCCTATGTTCCTCTCCACAAGAAGTAAGGACCTTATGGGTGTCAAGTGACATTTTGTGATTAACTTTAATCAGAGGTGGGTGCCCCTGCTGTGTGGTGTGGCCCAGCACAGGGACCAGCACCCTGCCAGGTAATGTTCATGTGGGGTAGTCTTCATTAACATTCCCTCTCCCAGAACGGGTATATTTTTTAACAAATATAGCTCATATTTCCAGGTATTTGGTTCCTATCAGTTCCAGGATGCTTCCTAGTGGAAAAATGATTAGGTGTGGCAATTAGTGACAGCAAGCTGATAATCAAGAAAACCGAGATAAGAAAGAAAGGTAAGAGGGGGGCTTCCAAAGTTTAAACAAATACTTATCATTCATTCTTTATTTTAACTTCAGTCTGACTGAATAGGTAAATATTGGCTCAAGCTGAATATTGAGAGCACTAGATAAAAATAACCAATTTTCTTGAAAAGGTTTATTTTAAAGTTTTTGGTCTAGCTGCCTACAATGAGAAAACAGAAACAGTATATACTTCATATTACTACCATTGACATAAAATAACACATTTATGACATATATATTAGCTACTGGTACATTCAACTTACAGTGACACTTTCTGAATAGTTCAGTAGTTTTTCACTAAACAGTCACTGAGGGCTTGATGAACTACAATAATTATAAACAACATTTGAGCAAATCACTTGAGTGTTTGAGGGTGTGATGCAGCCTAATGGCTCAATGCACTACTCTCAGCAGTGACTTAAAACCTCCTCAAACTACCCTGCTGCCCCGCTGAAATCACCTATGGCTTTTTCTATGCTGGCCAGCCTCTTGCAGGCCATAAGGAGGTGACCTTTGTTTCCTGCCCGGTGAGAGGCAGGGCACGAACTTGCTGCTGTCGCTATCAGGGATCACAGCCTCCTACCCCTAAATCCACTCCTTCCAAAGAAAGCAGCTGATATGCTTCAGCTGATGAAGGCTTCCCTTTTATTTGACCAGGATCCACAGATCCTGGAAATAATGACCACAGTGCTGCCAGCTGGCTTGCCCACAGGCTTTGCCTACCAGCTGCTGCCTCCACCAGCCCCACCACTGCTGGCACTGCTCCTGGCTGGGACCTGGCTTTTCTCCAGAGCTGCCAGAAACCAGCCAGAGGAAGCTTTGTCTCAGCCTGGAAGGAGATTTAGCCCTTGTTTTGGAGCTGAATGGCGGCAGCGTGCTTTTGTGCGCCCCGCCAGCCTGCCAGGCGCAGTTGCCACAGCGTGCCGGTGACAGCGGGGCTCGGCCGTGCTGGAGCTGCGTGTTGAGTGCTGGCAAACACATCACGGCTGCGGCTCTGCACTGCCGTGCTGCAAACGCTCCCTCCCAAAGGTATCTGGGCGTCTTCTGCCAGAAAGACACAGGTAAGGGAGAAGCTTAACTGGGACAGGTGGTCAAAGGACAAGGTTGGTGAGTGCGCTCCTTGTGCAGAAGTGTTGAGTCCAGTGAGGTGTATTAATGAACAGTAACGCACTTCAAAAGAGGTCTTTTTTTCCCCTCTCTTTCAGGGATATGCAGAAATTTTCTTCTTTCTTAAAATAAAAATATAAACCAGATATCAGTAGAAACCCAAGTGAACTCCAACTGTCAAGTCCTGCACCTCTACCCAAGGCTATTTTTTTTTTTTTACCCATTTTTACCCAATACCTGGCAGCTTTCCTGCTGCCAATATTTACCCAAATTTAAATCAATGTCATTCTGATCACATTTACTTGTAAGTGGTTTTGTGAACACAAGATGCTTTCAGATATGGAAAGAAAATTCCTTGGGAAAAATCCAAACTGGAGACATTGATTTCCTTTTAGTGGAGTTGGTAGAAAATGCCGGGTCAAGAATTTTCAGTAAAAACTAGCATTTTGGGTGTCTTGATATTACATAAATTGCATCTTAGAGAATTCTTTGTCCTAATTCAGATGAGAGCAGGGAAGAAAATATATAAACGGGAACAATTTATGCTAGATGGAGCTGCAGACTTTCCTCTCATGTTTTCAGTTTTCCTTATTTACCTATCCCTGTTTAATGCATGTGACTGATGTTTGTGGTTCTAGTAAAGACAATCGCAGCAAGGAAATCAATAACCCCTAGTGCCTCTGCACTGACAGAGTTAAGTCTTGTCTGTGTGGAATTCAGGGGGAGTTATGCTGCTGATTTCAATGGAGCCAGTATTCCTGCTCAGACCCTAAAATGATACAAACATTTCTTTTTATGGCTACATGAAAACAGTGATGCTAAACATGAGCTCTATCTGTAACTCCCAGGGGCTGCGGGCTCTCAGCTGCTCCCCCCTGGCTGTCCTGTGTTGCTCTGGCTGTGCCCAGCAGCCCTGGCCTGGGGAGCTACACTGTGCCCTGCAGCTGTGTAACGGAGTGAGCCTGGTCTCAGTGCCGCCAGGACAGTAAACATCCCCATCCCTCCGTCCCAGACCCTGGCAGCCCTGCTTTAATAGAATACTAACTGGTCATTATAACATGTAGGGCATCATACAAATAGCCATTTTCTGCTCTGACACAGCAGATTCAGCTGGGATTCTACAAGCCCTCAGACAATGCATAATAAGGTTAAGGATGCATTTCCCAGCAAGATTTCCCTGTTCAGTTGTCAACATCACTAATTTATCCCAGCTGGTCTCAGGAGTCTGCACATGACTGGAGCCACACTGGTCTTATACAGCTGTCATGGGTTTGCACCCCTGCACTTTCCAGCAGCCCAGCCACACGTACACACATGGGCAGTGCCAGATTTCCTGCTTTGACCTCTTCTTGGGTTTTTCCATGCAATAGTCCCACCAGTAGGATGGGCACAGGGCTACTAATGAACCATGATTTGCACAGCAGACCTGCCCAGGTTTTCACACTTCTTTTTCTGCTGGCAACTCCCAGCTACTGCAGTCAGAGGTCTCCTCAACCAAAATATTGCTTAGTTTTAACAGTGTAGGGGAAGGGTGCAGGAACAATTGGAACAGAACACTTAGTCAACATGCATGTGCATCTGATGAGGTTTTGCAAGCCCATTGTCTCCCTGGTGCCACGGGGTAGGACTTTGGTGCCACTGCCCAGCCAGGATTCTGTTCTGCTGGCGGCAAGCCTCACCAGTAAGCACCCCACGGTGACCAGACCTCCGTCTTTCCCACTCAAGTCTCTCTCTGTGTATGAGGCCTACTAACAAAATATCAAACCCCAGCACCACAATGTTAGGCAGACGATGAGACTTACGCAGTAGTCAGCCCCACATATGATAGCAAAGTGTGGAAGGCCCTGGTCTTTACATCAGCAGCTCTGAAATGTATGCACTAATTAAAATTTTATATTTTGTAAAACAAGTTGGAAGTCATACATTGAAGCCCCCCAGCATTCTTGTGCTTTACATCCACATTATATCCTATCAGAAATATGTTTTCATTCCCAGTGTTGCTAGCTCACTATAAATCTTATGATATTTGGGATTCTTCTTAAATACAGTCCCAGGAACTGAATCGTTATCTCAGCTTCCATTTAAAATTAAGTATCTAGCAATAACTCATGCCACAAACCAGGAGGCAAATAGAACCACTAAGAAACAAAATATCTAGTCCTTGTGGTAATGTTCCTTTTGTGACATGTGGAATGATGCTGTTGGATCCCATGTGCTGTAAAAGCAACCTCTGCATGCAGGAACATCAATTGAGGAGTGATTTAAAAGTTGCACAGAGATTTTTTTTGGCATGGTGGTGGTCTCTCTGCACAGCCAAATAGAAGCTGTAGTCTGCAGTCTCTGAGTGAGGAATGCCACTGCTATGCCTCAAGAGGGTTGGGTTCACCTGCCCCTCTTAGTGCGATGCCTGTTGGTGGCAGGAGGGAGCCCACTCCACTCCCAGGGGAAGGCCATTCCACTCCCAGGGGAGCAGGAGTGGATAAGCTGTCCCACAGTGCCTTGCAAGTGCCATGGAGTAAAAATACTCTGCTTTGCTCTTCAGTCAGACCACTGCAGCTGTCTGCAGTTTGGTCACATCATTACATAGACAGCCTCTAATAAATTTCCACAGGGTTTCCATTTCCTTAATGGACTGTCATGAGCGACTCTTGCTCTGTTGATTATTTCACAGGTTCTAGTGGCAGAAGAAGCCTGAGCTCCTCACCATTCCACAGACGCAGTAATGTAGCCCTGTATAGAAATAAAGCAGCAGCCATGGACATGGTGCACTCAAGTAACCACTTGCACCACAATGACCTTGATATATAAATACATAAAATCCCTTTGCAAGAAGTACTCTAATATGTTTACACGTGAGAGGCAATGAAAGGGCATCTTTATATATACACCTCCACAGTGGGAAGGAAAATGCTAATGAATTATTCCGACAGCAACAAAACAGGCTGTGAAGTCGAAGTTGCCTGAGGAAGTCAACAGAACCAACAAAAGATTTGCCAGGAGCAAAAGTTTCTCGATGAGTCACGGGCCCACCTCCACCAAACGCAGCTGCAAGGGCCCGGACCTTTGTCAAGACACAAATGTCCAGAGCAATAAAGTGGGACCTTTCGGGATACAAATGCCTTTGACATTGAAGAAACATGGGTGATCCACAAAAAGGTTTTTCCTCACAGACCCTGAGAAACAGGCACAGTTACAGAGGCTTTGGACAGGGCCCTGCAGCTGCCATGCACATGCCCGTTCCCTGGGTCCCTGCACCTGGCCGGAGGTGCCACGCTCCAACCTCCAGCTGGGAGCCTGGCCTCAGCCGGGAAGGCAGCAGGGGATGGTTCATGAAATGGCAACATTGATAAATTACAGAGAGAACAAATGGATAGGGGACTCAAGAAGCATATACACATGGGAACAAGCCAACAAACAGGAATACAGCAGAAAAAAAAGCAATAAACAAATATTGAAAACATAACCACATTTTTACGTGGTTGTAAATGAAAACCAGGGTGGTAACATTGTGATGTTGTGTTGATGTTGTGATGATGTTGTAATGACACAAGTGATGTGTGGTTTCTTTCCAAAAGAGACTGATGAACTCTACCCTGTATTGTCTGACCTGGATGCATGAAAATGTATCTGTAAGTACTATACAATAATGACCTATCCATATTAGTGATTCATGTAATTAGCTCAGGGGCATTTGATAAATTCAGTACTGGTTTACTTGATTTTTGCTGGTAGATTTATTCCTTTCAATGCATTTTACAGGAACAAAAGAAAAAATAGTATGAATAAAGAGAATGAAAAGTTTGTTGTCTTAGACAGCAAAAGCAATGAGGGATGTGCACCACTTCGCAAAAAGGCATACAGTGTCTAAGTACGTGTTTAACAGAAAAGTTACAGTTTGCATTAGGAGTCTGCAGTGACTCTTGGTATGTAGGCACTAAATAAATGTGCTTAATTGGCCTGTATTCTGGGGCCCTGTGGAATCTCCACGTCACTGGAAGTGATCTGATTTATTTAGTGCCTGGACAAGGCTCTGAAAATGTAGGCAGTAAATGCAGTGGTGGAGCTCTGCCAGCACATCCAGGACCTCAACCCTTTCCCTCCTGAAAAATTTCCCTCCAGCACAATAAGCAGCTGAGGTTAGACATTGCTTGCCTCATGCTGGGGCTGAGGTGAAAGTAAGTCCTTGTCTCTGACATTCTGGCTCTGGAATTCCCAGCTGTGTGCCCAGCATTGCCTCACATTTGCTTGTGCTCACAGGCCTCAGCTGTCACTTCAAACCATGGCACAAGCTGAGATGGTCCATGCTATATCACTGCTATATCACTGGGGGATGGTGCGCCTCTGCCATCCCCCAGCCACTGCCTGCCTGCACCCTGTCCCCCTGCGCCTCCCTCCACAGCCACAGCAGCCCATCCAACAGCCCAGGAACTCTCCTGTAGGCACTGCCCAAAAGTGGCAACTGCTTTCAGCCTTGGCTGGTCTTGTTCAGAGAAGCTTAGTAGGGAAATTTTTTTGTGGCAATTGAGCTTTCCTGCTCAATAGATGTAAAAGTTAAAAGTAGTAAATTCTCTTGGTGAACATTATGGAAAGCTCCCAGGGAGCAATAAGACTGGTTTCCAGAAAAGTGTAACTGAAAATACTAGTAATGATGCAATATGTGTGCCAGCTGTCAACCTGGCACAGTGTCTGCTTTCAACTTCCACCCAAGAAATGTATTAAGAGCAATAAGCTCATCATCACCACAAAAGCCTGATTGATGGAGCTGGATGTAAATTTAGCTGCAGAAATGCAACGCCAGTCAGGTGCTCCCCCTTCAAAGAGAGCGTTCTCACACTTTTTTCACACACCTCTGTTCAGTCACCTTCGGTGCTGCAGAGGAATCTTGGAGCTAAGACTGTTCTGTGCTCGTCCCCCCATGCATTCCTAGGAAAGAGTAATTAAGCTTCTCACACCACAACATGTGCAGGGAAGACTGAAGTGAGACTGTCCTACTGTTCATGTGAGGATGGCTTGACTTTCAAGGTTTGCTGTGCCATGCAGCAAGACTCAAGCTGCAGCAATGAATCTAAGTTGGTACCCTTGGGGAACAGGGACAGTCCTACCTGCCCTGACAGCTTTGGGGACCTTTTTTTCACAGTGGGAAGCCTCAGACACAGGAGCTGCCTGGTTTAACAGGGTCCCTCAGCCCTGCCAGTGCAGGAGCAGCTCAGGCACGCCTACTGTCAGATGCATGGTCTAAACACCAGACCAATTGCTGGCAAAAACCAGCAGATTCCCTGCCCTCATATGCCTTCTGAGAGAGACAGATACTGTGCAGGCAGCTTCTTCTGTCTCCTGCTTTCAGTACTGAGGGTGCAACTCTATGCTAGCATTTACCCTCCTGGTCAGTATTTTAGTTTCTGGGATTTTCTGCATCAGTGTGGTCAAAATCTGCCAGGCTCTCCTTGGCTCTTCCTGGAGGGGACAGCTGTGTCTGTCTGCAGAGGAGTATTTTGCTTGCAAAGTTAGTTCCCTACAGAAAAGGGCCCTGTGCCATTGCCCTGCATGTGTATCCATGTCCCGGCCCATCAGTCCACTCTAGAAATCTCTGAAAACCACTGTCTAATTTCAACCACCTTTTGGAGATACACCTTAAAAGTGTTAAGCTCCTGAAAGTTTTAAGAACACAATCTCATTGCTTCACAAAATCAAGCCTGTTGGACTACTACCCCCTGTGAAGAAGGCTGCTAGAGCCACCATGCTGGTATCTTCTACTGACAAAACAGACTTATTTCATATATCATCACACCAAGCACCAAGCTTTTAGGAGAGAAACCCATGTGCATCTCTGTGCTATGTTCATTGCAATGACCCTAGGCTAAAAAAAGACTGATCTTCTTTTTGGCTGCAAATAAGTCACACGGTGTGGAAAGTTCATCAGCCTCAGCTAGGCAGGTATTACCCACCAGCTCCTCTAAAACCCTTCTTCATTTTTCTGCCTGTCAGACCAAGTGGACTGCAGGGAAGAAGAGTCTCTTTTTCTTGTGGAGAGGTGCACACTTCAGCATCACCTGGATGAGGTGAAACAGCAATAGAAATTGGAAAACCTGCCCTGCCTCTGCCACTGCAGAGAGGAGACCATCAGAGACACTAAGATCACAGTGAGCATTGGAATCTTGCAGGCCACAGTGTTTAGCATTCGATCAACATCCCCAAGCAACCATGACAGAAACCCACTGCGTGCCACCACCAGCAGTCCCTGAGCTCCTTGAGATGCTGGAGAAATGGCACTCCTGCAGCAACCTTAACAAGGCTGCTTCATATAATTTGACATAAGACAGCATTTGGCCCATGCCTCCAGCCCTTCTGCAGTTTTTTACAGCACATAAATCAAGGCAAATAACCCCTTGCCTCACCATCCAAAAGTTATGCAATCTTACAAAGACTTCAGGAGGAAAATCCAGCAATTTCAAATAATCAGCCCTCACAAATTAATTTATACCAAGGTAACTTTTATCTTTCGGGAAACTCAAAGCATTCTTCTGCCATTCTCAAAAGCGAGAAACTGTACAGGCAGAGCTCCTACTCACATGCAGCAGCTGGCCAGTGAGGGGCTGGAAAAGGCACAAGGAGAGCTAGGCAAGACCTTTGGGATTTCTCCAGGATCCTTGAAATCTCTGGCAATAATCAATCAGATGAGAGCCATCTTCTCAGCTTCTCTTCAACACCCAACTACACAATTTCATTAGATGAAAATGAAACACTGCTAGGTCATTCCTGTCTTCATGCAGACAATGATCATGAAAGTAATGTTCTTATCAGAAAAATCTCTCTACAGCTCAAAACTCTTGGATTTCTTCATCTCCGATTAATAGTGTTTCTCCAATAATTGATAATTCATTCCACAATAGCTCTATTTTGCCTAATCACTACTTTCACCCATCAAACAGATAGAAACACTCAGTTTCTCGGCTCACAAAACCCTCCAGATGCATGATATCATTGGCTATGAACTATCAAGAAAAACAATTATTGCCTTTTTCTTATCTTTAGGATCACCGTTTCCAAGGCTGCACTAGCCCAGTCAGGAAAATGAACCAGCACATCTCAGCTGATGATATGAAGTCCTTTGACCCACCAGCAAGAAAGATGGTATTTAAATACTCTTCCCTCCAGCAATTCCCCTCCTTTCCCCATCCCCATAAAAGATTTATGTTCTCAGCCTTGGCCTGTCGGCAGTACCTGTTGTGCATGTGGAAGACCAAAAAAACCTGGAGCTACCTCCAAAGAGCCAGACAAAGGACTGGACTTGCTTCTTCATTGGCAGGGCTGTGATAAAACCTGGCTCACTCCCCAGAGCTGCAGAATAACCTCTTTAACAGCTTCTGAGCACAACACACCACTGCAAAAGCCTGAAAGGCAGCAGGTTAGTGTTTCAGTAACTGCAGTGGTAATAAGGATCAAGGGGATTTCTTTCAGCCCAAGAGTAACACAATTCCATGAATATTTTCCAATTGCTCTTGTTTATAATGAAAAGGCTTTGTGTCTGTAGGCTGCTTAAACTACCCAGCTACCATGAGCTAGACTTAATTCTAGGAAAAGAACACCTGTCCGAATTGTATGTATGTCCAAAAGGTCACAAGAAACAGCACCCCTCTTTCAACCCATACCTATAGATTTTGATTATTGGAATGGGGGATGATGCAGAGAGACTGGTGGTAAAATACTCATAGCATATGCATCTAGTAAATTTGGTTCTGGATATTAACTTCTTTTCTTCCTGTAAAATGTTACCCAGGGAGAATTCGAGAACTTCACCGTTTGTGTAGGATTTTGAATGTTGTTAGACTGGGTATCTCACACCGATGCCCACTGTTGCATGGCGATTAATCTCAAAGGAGCTTTTGATCCAAAACTTCTGAGACGTCAATACATTGCTTTAGGTCACACGCTTCCCATGTAACCAGTTGTATCCAGGAATCCCAAAGAGAAACATGGCAGTCCTACTTTCCAGCCAGAGAACTGGAAGCTGAATAGGTGAGCTAGCCTTCTCTTCATGCCAAAAATGAACCGTGAAATGAAGCAGTGGGGTGCAGTGCCTGAAGAGAGGCTCCGGAGGCACCGTTAAAATCCCATGGCACTTTTCTCAAGGGAAGCAATAGTCCCGCTAACAAGGCCAGATGCCAATTTAGAGAATTAAATTCTGCCTACCCAAACTCCTCTTGTTTCATGTGGGTACAGTGCTCTTCACATCCTACATAAGAAGTTTGGAAAGGGTCTCCTGGAGCCCTGGGACCCATTCCCTCCTGCTGTTGGCAGCCTACAATATACCCCCTTTCACAGACTGGTCAAGCTCCCTCCAAAGAATAATTTGTTTTAGCCATAATTGGAGGTCGATCCAGAAGCAGTTGTTAGAAACTTGCTGTTCCAAACAGGGGACTGCCGATATGCACTGTTAAACACTGGCTATGCTCCATCCCAGAGGCGGCTGCATTTCAAGAGCTGGCCAAGCAGAGGGCTAACCCCCAAGTGCCAAAAGCACTGGGAAATCCAAGAAGTAAAGGAGACGATCCAATGGGCTAGTTGTAATGGGAGAAATCATGCAGAGGATCATGGGACAGGTTGGAGAAGCATCTTGCTCTTCACATGCCCGTGTCCTTCAGAGACGCTGAGCATCCAGGAGGCCTCATTAGGGGACATGTCACTCCTCTAGGATGGCCCATGGGAGAGGGGGAGGGATTTGTCACAACTTGGCCCACAGATCTGGCAGTATCATGCCTGGTACTCCACATACAGAAAACTTAAAAGGCAGGTGCTGGTGCCCTGAAAACAACAGCTGTGTTGCTCAGCCCTGTTGGTGACTGAACTCTAAAGCATCTTTCATGGTAAAATTTGTCAGAGACCAAAGGTTCATCTCCACATGTGCCCAGAATGGCCCTTGTCTCCTGTCCTCCCAGGCACAGGTGAAAACTAAGCTAAAGTTTCCTCTTTTCCCCTGATTTGCTTTTTGCTGCCCCATTATTTGAAGGGATACTCTCTCCTCCTCCACTGTTGGAAACTTGCACTGGCTTGTAAACCCCCACAGTGCTTGGGAAGATGGGCTTCCCTGCCAGGAAGGAAAGCTTGAGGACCAAACCAAGGGATGCACTTCACCACAGCCATCAGCAAGGTGGCTGGTGGTGAGATGGTGTCCTGCTGGTGTGCTGCTACTGCTAGCTGCCACAGCCTGGGATTTCTAGGCTCCTATATAATTTCATTGACTCCAGACTAGTTTCATTTACTTCAGCTCATTAACTGTTTCCCTAGAAATCATTATTCTTATGTTTATGAAACAACGGTCCCCATGTCTTGCTGGATTTAAGGATATAATGCAAAGAGCTGGACAGGGTTTGGCCATCACCCCAACCACCCCCAGCTGAACAGACTCGCCTTTGCACATGGCATTTCTGAACAGAGCCCAACCATTTGTGTTTTTCTAAAGATAGGAGGATGAGGAAGGAGCTGTTAAAGAGGTCTTTTTCCCACAAAGTGCACTTCTACGAAGCGTAGAGATGAAAACATACTTCCCTAGGTATGTCCTCGCATGTCCTGAGCACTGCTGAACACCTGCCAGGATACCTCTCTCCTTCTCATCAGTCTGGGCCTTTGTTTTCTCTCTGTGCAGATGTCAGTGGTACAGGACAATTAAAAAAGATGTTTGCAGCCCTCTAATGGGTTGACATCCCAGGCTGTTTTGAGGTTATTCTTGCATATTTGCCGAGGTTCTCTGTGGAGCCCTACAAGTGACTGAACTCAAATCTCCTGACCCACAAGATCCTTGAAGGATCTCAGCACAATGAAAATGCAGCTTCAGTTAAGGACAACAATGATAAGCTTGAAAACCAAGCTTATTTGGCCCTAAAAGGTAAAAAAACCCTAACCAGGCAGAACTTTCTACAACCCAAAATCAGGACTCAAAAATCAAAGTTACTGACTGTCTTTAACTCCTATTTGTGTCAGCAGCAAGTGTTACAACCACTCACTGTCTGTCATGGTCAGACTTGTGAGTAGAAAAACACAATTTACTCCTGCTCTATGCAGCTAATTTCAGGTAAAACCAGTAGGGCTGGTGTCCAAATCCTCAAGGAAGAGAGGCAGGCTGCATGCAGTAACAGTGAAAGGCAGAACATATGAAGGTTTTTCCGTTACAGAAGGCATGGGATCGATAAAATGCTCAGTAAGACACGCATCCCACAGCAAAACAGTGGTAATGTGATGTTTCAAAAGTCAGAAGCATGTTAGAATTTGTTGCTGGAACATAGTCAAGCTGCAAATATGCCTCTTCTATAAATAGCACACAGCAACAATAGCTGAGGTCTCCAAGTGATTTATTAGCAGTATTCTAAATAGATGAACACTAAAATAAGTTACTAATTTACTAAAATCTTGTCAAGGAGACTCTGCTTCAGTAAGCCCTTTTATCCTGGAGCTTGTCTAAATGGGGACACTCAGGCGAGCTAATCTGAATTGACCACAGATGGGAATGTAAAGTGAATGAGATAATTGCATTGCAGAGTGGACAGTCACTCTCACTCACAGTTAAAGAATTAACATCTGCTAAGGGCCCCTTGTGGATGAGCCCTCAACAGTGATCCCTAGCCAAGGATAATTTTAAGATTAGAGTGTCAAAAAGAAAGTATTAATATGATCTGAAATATGGGAGGGAAGACAGCCTTTTATGCATACTAGTATTCCTGTCTGAGCATGAAGCTGAAAGAGTTTATTTCTGCATCTTGTTTACTTGGTTCAGATTATGTTTGGCTGGTGAATCCAGTCCTGATTTCCCTTGCAATAATGTGGCTGAAGGGTTACACCCCGAAAAACAACGAAGATACTCAGCATTTGTAGCATTTTTGTATGATTCAGGCTAAAACTTGGCCATAGCCTTTCTCTTAAAGCATTGGTGATACAAGGCTAACATTTAGAGGTTTCTGCCTATGCTAAACAAACTGCTTTTGTGAAACAATTGATTCACTATATTAATTAATTCACCTCAAATAGGCAGATGCTTGAAGCTTGTTCGAAACCCAGGTAGGCTGTACCAAGGTTGGGATGCCAGGGCAGGAGGTGGGCACCCACCGTCTGTCTCCTTTCCTGTTCCCTCCTGAGGAGAGGCTCAGTTGGTTTGTTTGCCTTCTGCATCCTTGCAGAGAAATCACCAACTCCTTTGCTGGTTGTTGAAAGAGCGTTTCTTCTTTGCATGAGGTCAGACTGCAGCCAGGCTGCCCTGGTATGGGGCTTGTCTCAGCAGAGCCCCTGAGATCTCTGGGCTCATGCTGACCTGTGAACTCATGTTTATTTCCACCAAGAAAACCATTTAGACTGAACCCATGGCATTTTAGTGCAGTGTTCCCAACATCAGTACAGCCTTCAACCTCTTTGCTTGGAAGTTCTGCCCAGATTTGTCCTTTCCTTCCTAATCCCACCACTGGGCTGTTGATCCTCCATCTCTTGCCTGCCTCAGGCTGGAGCCGCATCCACATCAGAGATAACCATGTTCAGTGGACTTGCAGCATTAGGGACAGGAAGCAAAGAACAGCAGGGACCTGCCAAGTCCCTGATGAGGTGATTCTACCCATCAATAGACCTTCCAAGTGCCACACATGGTGTGTGGCATAATTACCTTGTCTGGTTTCTGCTGCTGAGGGGGCACCCAGCTTAGGTGACTGCAGCACGGTGCCACTTTCCAGAAGTATCGCTCTCCCAGAGCTCTCCACCACCCCAGTCCCACCACTGCAAAGGGAAGCCCAGAGCCACACTGCTACAGAAGGGTGAAAGACATCTCCCAGAGCTATTTCAGCATTTCTGAGGTCTGGATGTTTGAAATGAACCTAGAGACTTGGCAGCTTGTTTTCTGCACTATCATAAATCTCCTCAAGATCAACATCATGGCAAATTCTGATGAGGGAGGATTTTTGTCATAAGAGTTGAAGTAGGCATCTAAGGAATGACTCATGATGATGAGGGCAGAATGCAAAAACTCTGATCTTTCTTTTCAATAAAAAGTGAAGGAGATACACCTTTGACCCAAATTAAGATAGGTGATATATTGAAAAGAGGCCCTAAGCCCCTGAGTTCTGTGGGGTTCTGCACACCGATGCCTTGAATTGGGGCTTGCAGGTGCTGTTAACAACTGGCAGAAATGCAGGTGGATCAGCACCACCCGCTCTTTGCAGAGGGTAAAACCAGAAACCACCAGCCCTACAAGCCACAGGTCTGTGCCAATCTCCAGTGACATTTGGGGTGAGTCACCACCACCCGAGGCCTCACCTGTGACAAACTGCTCATCCAAGGGGATAGCAGTGAGTGAGCTGCCAGCAGCATGCAGAGAGACCTCAGCATCCTGCAAAATCCTGCAAGCCGTTAACTCCATGCCCAGAAATGCACATGTGGCATTGAAATGTCTGAAGTGTGAGCAAGCAGTATACAGACAGTGTGACACACAGTTTGGATCACAGGTTATAGTTGTTACATCACAGTTAAAAAAAAGAATAATCTAAAAAGTTAAAAAATAAATCCCTGGCACTCACAGAATTTGTAGTCGTGCTTTAAAGAAAATGAGTAATACCCTTCAGAGGTGGACATTTTGGATGATTGCATATTTGAAACCACTGTTTCAAGAGAAATTACTGTTTCCATATGCCTGAAATTAGGTGCTACCGAAGTGGGAGTAAAGCACAACATAACTCCAAACAGAACACAAAACTCTGACGTTTCTTTAGGTCAGATACATGTTGCTATTGGCAGCTACTAGTAATTGCTGGAATGCAGCACACTGTAATAAATTAAATGGGATATTTGCTAAGCATGCAGGCTTGCCATCTGGAGAGCTGCTGCTATTACTTTGCAGGTAAAAAGTGGTATTTAAGTGCAGGAAACTGAAGTGTACCATATGAGCAAAGTCTTCTAAGCTCCAGCCCCTTGGATGCAATATTTGTTTAAAACCCGGAACAATTAAATGCTCTTGACTTTCATGCTTCTTTGCAATAACACAGACTAAAGCCATGCCAAAACAAGAGATCCCATAGGATCAAGCTCTGTACATAGCCTCTTCTTGCAGCATGCTACTGCAGATGCATCAAACACTACCAAATTACTTTTCTTCTTGAGACAGGCATTGGTTTCTACACACAAGACCTTGATTCTACTGTCCCCCCACATTGCATCAACCCAGAGAGGAGCTGGCCTGAGGCTGGGATTTGCACAGGTTCTCTCCAGGCACAGCCCCCATCCTGGTGTGCAGTGACCACGATGAGAACTGCACCAGCGTGCTGGCAACATGGGACCCAACATCAATGAGGCAAATATCGCCTTGTAGGATGCCCTGGGTTTCTCACCCCTCAGTAAAAATCCCTGGAAAGCTGAAAAAGGAGCATGCAAGTCATGTGCCCCAAAGAGGTCCCACTGGCTGGCATAAGAGCTGTGGATCTCAGTCCCTACGCTCCATCACAGGCTGGCATAGGTTTAGGATTCAGGTGGTGGGATACAGAGGCTGGCACAAATACTGAGGGCCTGAGAAATTCCCAGTGGGGTACATACATCCTTTCTTTTGTAGGTCTCACTTTGTAGTTAGCCCCGATTCAGAACCACAGAATTGTTTGGATGGAAAGAGACCTCCAAAGATAATCTAGTCCAGCATCCCTTCCATGGGTAGGGACATATTTGAGTAGATCAGGTTGCTCAAAGCCCCATCCATCCAACCTGGCCTTGAACACTTCCAGGGATGAGGCATCCACAGCTTCTCTGGGTAACCTGTTCCAGTGCCTCATGACCCTCATAATCAAAAAATGTCTTATGTCCAATCTAAATCAATTTCAGTGTAAAATGGTTGCCCCTTGTCCTGTCAGAAAAGGCCATGTTGAAAAGTCTTTCTCCACCTCTCTTGTAATCCCCTTTATATATTGCACTCTGAAAGGAAGTTTAGGCAGCTTTTGGGGGGCACAGGCAAAGGATGTCAGGAAAAGAAAGATAGCACTTCTTCTAACCAACCATTTGATTTAAAATGTAATGGAATAGTCATCCTGGATCTGTCTGACAGGTCTGGAGATCCTTGTTTCTGAGCTGATGAGAGCATCGAACAGCTTCTCCTAGAGCAAGACACTGGCTGCTTCCCGACACACAGCTAAGAGGTGCACTTTGGTGAAAAAACAGCTCTCAGCACTCAGCAGAGAGTGGCTTCCTAACCAGAGCATGGCTAGAAGTGACCACAAATGATTGCAAAGGGGTCTGAATACATGATTTTTCTCAACATGAATGCTGGTCTCCAAGGATCGGGCTTTCACCTCAAAACCGGTTCTCAGCAGAAACTACAATGATATAAGTGATCTCCTGATTCACTAACCAGATTTTACCCTTTCTCTGGGTTAGGCCAGAAGGGAATTTTAAGTTTAAGCTTTCAGGCAAGCTCATTAAATTAGGCCACTAGAGGGAGCAGCCTTTAAAGTCCAGAGCTGGTCACCGGGGATGCGGCCCCACGAGACGGGGCGCCCAGGAGGGCGGCCCCATGGCCGCGGCTCCGAGGGGAAGCTCTCCAGCACTGGGGGACACAATTGCACAAAGGGAAGAGTATTATTGGTAGCGCCTCCAAATGCATCGTTTGTTATCTGCTGTTTCTGATATTGAAAATCATCTGACTTTCACGTATTTTTTTTTCTTAGCAATTATGGTGGTTTT
>VZTI01001648.1:2477975-2522186 GCA_013397865.1 Struthidea cinerea | reverse complement strand
CGCTTCGGGACAGGGGGCTACCCCTCGTCAACCCCCGGAGGTTTCGGCTTCCGAGCCCGGGCGCGCTGTCCGGGCGGAGAGGGTGGAAGTGAAGCTGCAAAACGCAGCCTTCCTCCGGCCCGGCTCGGTTTCAAACGAGAGACTTAAGTTACCGCAAGTAACCCCGGGTCGCTCAGCTTTGAAGACGTTTCTTGTTTTATCGGCTTTTCTGGTAACTGAGCGATGGAGCCACGTAAACGTAAGAGGTTTTCCCTTCTTTCCCGGCAACTGGCAATCTATGGCTTAGCTCCCATATGGTCTGATGGGTTCAATAGCACCGGTCTCCATTCCTCAACAGCAATTTTGGGCTCTGAAAATAGGAAAAGACACAGTCACATCTACTGTTCGCTGCCAGACCATTACCTTTTTAAGTCTCAGCAAAGGACCATTAGGAGAGCAAGGGTGGAGCACTTCTGAGCAGTCATTATTTTTTTACTTACCTGAATCTAATTTGGGAGGCAAGCATGTTGCAAGAGCTACAAAATATTGCATATGTCATTTTCTGCACTTTGAACTTGGGCAACTTAAGAACAATTCTGTTTTAGAAAGCAGCATGGCAGTGTCTTAAGACTACCATGCTGCTTTCTGTAATGCATTTCAAAAGTGATGCACGTTTTGAGCTGCTAGGATTATACCATCACCAAAATGCTCACTGAAAGGTATTTAGTGCCTAATCTACTGATAGCAGTCAAAACATCTGACCAGGCAGTGCTATCTCTATGTCTTTATGTTAAAAGGTACAGGAAGGTTGATCTTTG
Source organism: Struthidea cinerea (assembly GCA_013397865.1). Taxonomy (NCBI): domain Eukaryota; kingdom Metazoa; phylum Chordata; class Aves; order Passeriformes; family Corcoracidae; genus Struthidea; species Struthidea cinerea. Next base: position 2,521,389 of record VZTI01001648.1, on the reverse strand, counting down.
TCATCTTTCTAATTTTTCAGTGCTGAGTTACATGCCACAGGGAAGCATTTTGCTCACGTTGCCACTGTCATTTTCTCTCCTCCAGGTGAGAGCATCTAGACGGGGACTTCTAGTCCCCAGACACTTGTTGAGTCCCCATGGCTACTTGTGAGCTACTCAGGGGCTTTTCCTGCATGGTGTGGGCTGCTCCCACACTTCTGAGCCTCCTCATGGCAGTGGCCACGGAGGAAAAGGATGCTCTGGAGGCTTTCTGCCTTTCATCTTTCAAAACAGTGATGTATTGCCAAGGAATTATACAGGGGTTTGTGTTGTTACAGACAGGTTGCAGCAGTCACATTATGCAGGTCTGGGAAATGAAAAGTGCAAGCCACAGGTGGGGAAATTATCTCCATTGCAACTCATAACTCGTAGTTCCTTCTATGTCAACAGTGCCAGGTGGTAAATCTGCTGTAGGATGATAAGTCTGGGTGGATCTGAGCAAGAGCTCACACTACTATGTCAACCCATTTGGCATCAGGAGCACAGAGCAGGTTGAGGTGCATAAGCAGCAGGAGTAATTTTCTTGATAGGACAGAAGACAAGACTGATGGGAGCAGAGGATGGCTCTGGAGAAATCCCTGAGGCAGGAGGGAAGGAGATGATCTGGACTGAAAAACTGCACAACAAAAATTTTGAAGGAGATGAATGGCGCTATCACTAGCTGGAGAGAGAGTGCAACCAGGCTCGGGCTTAAATTGGAAGATGGAAGAGCAGTGGCCAGTGAATGGAAATGAGAGGAGAGAGGCTACACAGTGGGTGTGTAATTGTGGGGACAGGAAAGAGCATGTGCTCAGGACAAACTCACAGCACTGTCAGAGTCAGGAGGTCGGATATTGCTGAAACCCATTAATGGAATAGAAAAATTGAGAGAATAAAGGACAATTTCCAGATAAGATCAGAGATGACATCCAAAAGTCAACTTAGGTATCCACACATTTGAGAGCTTGATACCATAAGCCCACTCCTTTGAGATGCTGCCTGGCTCATGTGCCTCAGTCCTCTTGAGAAAAATAACTGAGTTGCACTTTCTTTCCTAGCAGCTCTGCTCTTCCTAGATGAATTTGTTTTACTTGTTGGAGGCCTCACAGTCTGCAGCTCAGGCCACGGGGAACTCGTAGCCTCCTGACACCCCTTTCCTGGCTCTTGGAGGCTCCATGGGACCTGCACACAACTGCAGCCATGAGTGCACCCAAGCCAGTGGCTCAGTGAATACATCCTGTGGAGCTGTGCAATGCCGCTATCTGTGGGCAAGTTCCCAGGGCAGGTGCTGCTGTCTGCTGCTTCACAGGGCTGCTGGAAGCTCAGCAGAGGGTTAGAAGGGCACAGAGGTGTTTCAGCACAGTTTCATTTTCTTTGTCTGTCAGCGTTCCCTCTTGAGTTGCCAGAGGAAGAAAAATCACATAGTTGAAAGGAAGTGAATGTTCACCTCTCCCCAAACTTTCTTCAGGATCATAAGCTTTTGGGTTCATACAGTACTACTAGTTAAAGAAGAGCAAGACTTGTTTACAGCTGTCATTCGAGAGTTCATCATCACCTTTCACTGTGAGGGTGGAGAGGCACCTGGAACAGAATGGCTCAGGGAAGTTGTGGATGTCCCATCTCTGGAAGTGTTCAAGGCCAGGTTAGATGGGGCTTTGAACAACCTGGGCTTGTGGAAGGTGTCCCTCACCATGGCAGAGGGTGGATGCTAGATGATATTTGGTCCCTTCCCACCCAAACCATTCTGTGATTCTATGATTCCTGCAGTGTGGTTTTAGATAGACAGGTAGATGGAAAGGCCTAGAATGTGAAGATCACCTGTCTGGTGTATGCATTTCTCAAGAAGTCTTTAAAGACTGATGATGTCCCCTCAACAGACATGTCACAGTACGTTCGAAGGAAACAATCAGGGAGGACAGGCCTGGGGGGATGGCCTCTGCCTTCTCAGAGATGCTGAGGAGGTAACCTGAAGGAAGCAGCCTGCTGCTTCGGTAGAGGTCTCCAAGGGCATGATGCTATCCCTGGGGAGAGGAAGCAGAAGCCTTTTGGCCTTATCTGTCAGTGCAAAATCCCAGCCCCTGAATCGCGTGAGGAGAGACGATCCTCGGTGAATCTCCTCCCCAAGCACCCTGCCAAGGGTAAAGATGAGCTGGGAGTAACACTTTCAAGTCAGTGTATGAAGCTAATTCTAGAAGCAGTCCATGGGGGGAACTACCTCACCTACTACCCAGTTAGAGCCACCTGGTTTAGACTTTTGTCATAAAAAAATCTCAAAAATTCGAAAGATCAAACTTATTTTTAACTAGAGGCTTGTTCAAAGATCAGCATTTTCTCTATTGGCATCCTTGTAAGTATGCAGAACTCCTGTTACAGTTTAACAGGAGGCCCTTGGGGTCGACGCAGTCCTTCAGACATGCCTGGCTATTTTAAGTGGTGTGACGTGTGCTGTCTTGAGCCTGTCGGTTCATTCACTGCTCCTCCACGAACTGGGCATGGCCTGCTCAGTGCTGTGCAAGGAGTGGAGGTGCTACCCAAACAGAGCATCACAATGTGGTGGGAAGATGAGAGGCTGGATCGGAGCAGTCTCTGCCAAGCAGCATCACTGCAGGGCAGCAATTCCAGCTGAACAATTGCCTACGTGCTTTAGCTCTAGAGATGCTTATTTTTAGTTTGTTAATTATTTTTCACTGAGGGACCCTTTCAGGTGTCCTCTGGGAATGACTGGATGTATCTCACTCTGCTCAGCAGTAGTACTGGTCCTTTACTGTTTAGGAAATGATGATGTTACTGTTTCTATGAAGGATCTACTGCATTAGCAGTCCTTTTGATTTCAGAGAAAATTTGGCTGATCCAGGTCTTGTGGCTGTAGCAATTTTCAGGAGGTGATCCGCTCCTCTAGCCATGAATGGAGGTTGATGTACCATGCACACATTTAAACATGTTAAAAGAGCTTTGTAGAAAGGAATAGAAATTTGTTTCAATAAAAAATATGGTTTTGATTCAAAGCCCACTGAAGTCAATGGAAGTTGACATCTGATAAGTGGATTTTGTATGGGGTCTGAAGTCACCTCCCTCTTCTCTGTTTTGGTACCACATCTTTAATCCTTTCTATTAAAACACCTTGTTAACTCTTGTACTTCTCCATTATTTGCAAATCACTGAAAATCTTCCAACCATCATCCAATGAGCAACAAAAACTTTTCACTGACTCATGAGATTTTGAAACAACTTGACTCCTAAGTTTTCTGTATGAAAATAAACCAAAGGAAATCCCAGAGCAACCATTGCTGATTAAAGCTCCATATTCACAGTGTCACAGAATCACAGACTGGGTAAGATTGGAAGGGACCACACTGGGTCATCTGGTCCACCCCCTCTCAGGCAGGGTCATACTGGAGCAGACTGAGTCCAGGACTGAGTTCAGACAGTTCTTGAATATCTCCAATGAGGGCAACTCCAAAGGCTCTCTGGGCAATCAGTTCAAGTGCTCTGTGATACGCAAATTCCTGTTTAAGCTGAATTATGATACGTGACACCATCCTACAAACAACTGGAGAAAATGAGAGAGCCAAAGTGCCCTTACTTTGCCCTCTACCCAGTGACCGACTGACTTAACTTTTTGGAACCAAGTATTTTGCATGCTGGACCAGTGTGCATGTAAGAATGGGAGCACTTTTACGGGATTTATGGAATTCAATGTAATTGGAAGTCAAGTCACAGAAGGATTATGCAGTGATAGTGCTGTTCTTCAGAAGTCTGTAATGCGAATGGAAAACACCCTATTTCTGCCCACCACAGGGAAAAATTGCAAAGGGTCAGTCAGGAACCTCAAAAAGAGAGGAAGAAGAAACCCTGGAGTTACTCACTGCACTTCACATATTATGTGAGGGCAAAACTGAGACCATGACAGCCTCTTGGGTAGACTTCCGCACCTCGCACATAACGCTAAATCCCTTCATTAATCACAGAAAAACCTGTTTACTATGTAGTCTGGTAAAGATTTGAATCCTTGTCCCTCTGTGTATAGCATTGGTCCTTTTAGTGTGGGAATGGGTCTCCCCACACCAGTGCTCCAGTAAGTGTTCATCACCTGGTCATGAAAGCAGGTATTGCTTCCACTTACAGACCTCTCTTGGGATTCATGGGAGAGATGAGAGGGTTAAGGCTGTTTCAGGTATCCAGGAGGTCCAATAGCTGCTACACTTCTCTGACTAGCAGCATCAAAATGCCTTCTGACAGGGATTTGTTTTAGGAAGAAAGGTCAGTCCCAAGTCCAGTGCTGCAGGGGATTGCCTGGCAGTGCACAAGGCTGGATCCAAGTGCGTTCAATCCTCTACATCCACTGCTATAAAAAGCCAACCTCTAACCCTGTTTTCAATAACGCTTTTTAAAGGTTTTGCCATTTTTCTGGAACAGTGAGTTGGTGTTTCATTCTCCAAGCCATAATAGCTCAAACCTCTCATCAACTGTTTTTCATGTGCAGCTGTTTTTTATCCACAAGCCATGGCTCCAGGCATTTTGAGTTGGTTTTTTTTTTTCCCCTTTCTCTCTCCCTCTCTTTTTACTGTCCATTTTGGACAAGCAGGAATGAAGGGAAACCAGCTAATCTGCCCGTGCTCCATTTATATGGGATTCAGGAGGAAAAAAAGCAAAGTAAAAGACAGAAAGAGATGGGGAGGACTTGCTAAAGAAAGAAAAGTATTGGTAGGCAGTCAGCATAATTTTTTGCAATAAGACCTGTGCTTGCTGGACTATTGCTGTCACTGTTTTCTTAGCTCCCGCATAACCTCTGCCCTTCCTCCTCCCCTCCTTTCCTGGGTAATTGATATGCAAATATCAAGACCAGGATGAAATTTAAATGCCATAGAAACCCACAGCATCAACGCTTTCTATGTCAGTTCTCTGCTCTGTCCTTCAGGCTACAAATTATTAGGAGGATTAACCTGCTGGCTGCTTCCCGAATGCCACCTCTGCCAACTTCAGCATCTACTCAGCAGAAGCACTCCTGGCAGCCAGGGAGAGCAGCCGAGGCGGCGAGAGGTGGCTGGGATGGTGAGACAGCTGGCCATGGCCAGCAGCGATGGGGCTGGCGGTGGGACAAGGCTGGGCACAGCCCTCCCAGGCCCTCACACTGGCTTTCGTTTCAGCCCCAGCACCCGATCCCAAAGCTGGGAGCAGACTGCCAGAGGAAAGCCCAGCAGCCAGAAGCAGCCACAGCAGTGGGATGTGGGGATGGAGGAGTGGGCTGGGGATACAGAGGGAAAAGGATTAGCTGAGGAAACCTGCTGTCACCTCTCCACTACCCTCCAAGCCACATGCTGGTCTGGATCTTTGCCTTGTGCTGGAAAATCATCAAGGGTAAGAGTTGGCACATCTTTCACCTCCAAGAAACACCTGGCTGCCATGGAATAGCACAGCCTGTTTCTCAACTCCTGATGGGGGAATGACTCTTGGCATTGTTCTGCCTCACCACTGATGTAAGGTGAGCCAAACCCCCAAAGCTGGGGTTCAGGGTGACTGAGGGAGGGGTCCTCTGCCAGTGGGTGCTGTTATGTGTGTGGACATAGAAACCATCATGCTGTGCTTCCCTCTGTGCCTTTTCCAGTGGAAAGGAGGGCAACACAGCTGTGTTTGCTCCCAGCTCCCAACCAGGACATCTGTCAGCAGGACCCTTTTGTGGGACCTTGGACGTATGGGATATAGATATTGGTGAGGCCATGCCACCCTCTTTGGCATCTGCTCTTTACTTTTTGGTTCAAACTATGAGCATCACCTCAACTGTGATCCTCCTCAACTCTATGGTGCTGAGCTCTCCAGGCAACCCGGGGACTCTCAAAGCATCCAGCTCTTCCCTGGTGGCCTGATCAATGGGAAATTGGTACCAAAGTGCAGGAACAAGCCTATTGCAGTGCACCTTACAGAAAGGTAATTTAGCAGAGACAGCCGCAGGGACTCTCAGATGCAAACACAGAATGAATTTAGAAAATCAGCTAAAAATCTAACTAAGCAAGCCAGGAGTAGGCACTGGATGATCAGGGTTTCCTCCAGGAGAGTGACTTGTTGCTGAACCTGCTTCCTCAGTGGGAATGTTCAGGAACCACACTACATTTGAATTAAATGAGGTTTAATAGCCTTCAGTTACAATCACTACTCATGCGGAGGAAAGATGGGTTTAGTAGAAAGCAAGACAGGAAAAACATGCCTCTGTCTGCCTGATCAACAGGATGAGCAATGAAAATCTGACAAACTCAGTTTAGAAATGCTCAAACAACCATTTGGCAGTGGTTTCATGGCAAACTTAGGGAGGGTAAGGCGGTTGTAAATCACCCCCTTCAGGCATTCCATATCAATTTAAATAATGAGAATTTATCAAACACAGCAATAAAGGCAGCATTTCAAGAAAACACATTACTGTTTCATGATCCCATTGGACTCCACTGAAAAAGAAACAGAAATGACTGTCAGACAACATGTGAAAAAACATTGATTAAATGATTGCACTTGATTGAATGAGCTGTTGGAATAGAAAGTTCCTTCCGGGGTCTAAGAGGTACTGGGAGCATTGGTTCCCTCTTGAGCCTGAGTCCCTTTGGGCAGCAGTGCAAGGGCTCCCACCCTACTTGCTGCAGGACATGCAGTGCAGCCTCCAAAGGCAGGCAGAGCCCCATGCAGAAGTGATGGGAGTTTGTACCAATGAACCAGCGGCAAAGAAGGAAGGAGCCACTGCCCTGAGTGTGGCAGCATGGCTGGGGAGGGCAGGGACATGACTGGCTGTCCTCCTCCTTCCCCTCTGTGTAGCAGAGACTCCACAAAAATGATGTGTGTCCTGTACTGATGGGAAAGCTCTCTTGACAAAGAGGTATGTTGCAGAAGGTCTATTTTCCCTCCTTTCTTTGGAAAACAAAGTATCTGCCTCCAGGACATCAGGAATAATCCAAGGGAGCCAGAGTCCTGGCTCAGAGGAAGACACTGGCCATACACCATGGGGTGCCGTGGAAAGATCTAATGCTAGAAAGAGCTCCTCCTAGTTGAGCTACTTTCATTACGGACTTCATGATGCAGGTTACTGGGCGTGAGCATCACTGAGTGCTGGCTGGTGGAAAATGCACTTTCAAAAGAAAATTACTTCTGTGCGTCTAGCATGCATCTAGCAGATTATCTGGAATGTCAAATGAATTAGCTTCAGTGGAAGTGGAAATGGAAGAGCACTTCTCTCTTTAAACAGAAAGAGCTCCATAAATGTGGAATGTGCTGTGTCTGTATTGTTGTGGCACCATAATGTAGCAGAGCTATGGATTCATGTAACTTGTGCATGTGAGAATACATTTACTCTAGTCACCCTTCGGCTGCTTTCGAGCCTGGATCACTAGGGAGCTTTTAAACATCATTTTTTATAGGTAGTTAAATATGACAGTCCTGGTTGTTCAGTGTGTCTGGATGTAGAACACGTACGGAGTGGGAAGATAGCCAGGGAACTAGCCTAAGTAACACTATTCCCAGCTGCCTTATTCCAGCATATGTTAAAGATGCCAGGGGTCTCATGACTTTTGCTCTGGTTGAAAATAGAGCAATTAAGCTAAATTAGCCTGTATTAAGCTCTTGCTTACAGCTAGCTTTGGTACCTCTAAGCCATGCTGCAGGCAGCAGTGAAGACGTGAAATACCAGCATGGCCAGAAGAAAGCCTGATCATCTCAGAGAGAGTCCTCTGGGGATTCTCCATCCTCCTCAAAGCAGCTCAGATTTCCAGGCCCTGGTGTGTATGCCTCTGATCCCACAACATGCAGCAGGAACACGGGGATCTGAAGACATTTTGCAGTACATAGTAGTAAAGTGACAGATTTTTACCCCAGGACATGCTGGCTGTGTACCCTTACCCAAGAAGTTTAGGAGGAGCTCTCAGAGAAGAAAGAGAAGTTGAGCCAACTTCACTCTGCACAGCCTGTTCTCACCAGCTACACCAGGCAGATCCAGTAAATTCACAGGAAGAACAGAAAATATAGCTGCTATAGGGCCATGAGGCCTGAAATGCCCAAATCACTTCTGCAAGTGGGCTTTGGGCACTGGGTCCTATGTGGGAGCGGAAGGGGCTGCCATGCCTACATGCAGCCAGATGCATTAGTTCATCTACCTCTTTTAGCAAAGGCCTGTGGACTCCTATAAAGACATTTCAACAGGCAAGACTTCTTCAGGCGATTGCTTCAAACTCCTGAAGGGTAACTTTGATACATGGTGGCTTAAAATCACTTTTGCTGGGAAACTGGCAACTTCTTCAAGTGCCATGACTCAGTGCTGTGACTGTGCTTAGAAGGGGAGGAAAAAGCACACAAAAAGAGACAGATACCAGCCAGATGCTTAGTTTGTATGAATAAGACCATTCTATCAACAGCCCTGACCATCTTGCTCAGAAGTGTATGCTAATTCAGTGGGGACATTTTTACAGTAGTTTTGGAGGAGTTTGCATGCTTAGACTAGGACATGCAAAAACAAGGGGGTTTGCTCTCTTTTTGCTGTTGCTCTTGACTTGGTTCCCCGCCCAGGTTTGCTGTGAAGCCCTAGATGATCTCTGCTTGGGGTCAGCGGGCACAGCTTTGATTAAGCTTTGATTGCTTTTGATGCTTACACTGGGAGGATTCAGCTTGTTCATTAGAGACAGAGACTGCTGAAGTTCCCTGGCACACATTACATGTCAGTCCTCCTGGATTTCCAGGTTGTCTCAATGGTGGGCCCCTGAAACCACTGAGAGCTGGGGTGCTTCTGTAGCACTTCTAGGCCACGGAAGCACAGTTTTAAAGAAAAACAAAAGGACTGAATCAGTAGATATTTTTTCAGTTCATCATCTGATAAGAAATGTGATTGTTCTCTTTTTGGATGACCTTTCATTAAACCAAGACTAATCACACCATTCTTATTCCTAAAATTAAAATCTGAACATCATTGATTTTTCGAGCAGCTTTTCTTCATATCCTTAGATGTTGTTACTGATTATCGTGCCTGAAAATTTTCCTATTTGCCATTTTCAGCATGCTGAAATGCCAAGCTCCCAAAGGAGCTAAAGGAGGGGAAGAATGCCTCACCAATGAACAGCACAGTGTTGGTTTGAGTCCTGGGCAGAATTAAACCTCCTTCTTGGGAAAACATCCTAACCAAAAAGCTATTGTAGGCTGAATTATTCTCAGTGTTTTTTCTTGCTTGTTTAGGTTTCTTTAGCAAGTTTCACAGCGTGCTGCTGCACAGAGACTGTGCATGAGAGGATGGCTTCATCACCTGGTGCTTTGGGCACCACATTAGGAGGAATGGCCCACCTTTACAGTGATACACATCCAAGTGCAAAGTAAATGTAGATGCAAAGAAGTACAGTGCCAGCAGAAGAAATGAAAGGCAGCACATCCCAAAACACCCACTACAAACCAAAGCAGTGCAGCAGGAGACAGTGGTCTAAACATCTGCAGGTAGTGAAAAGGCTTGAAGTGATGCATCCTGGATGCACTGGTGTTTCAACTGGGATGACACCAGCAGCAGTCAGTGTTGATACTACTGCTGCTTGTATTTAAACTTTTGCTGCTAACACAAATGAGTCCTAAAAATTTCTGTGGACATTATGAAAAGGTTTATCCTAGCACTTCCCCATTATTATTTCTTGTTATAGCTAAACCTATGTCCTTAACCCAAAAATAGTTTCTACTATTCCAAACTGCACTTCTCAGCCAATGAAAGCTTTGACAGGGATGTTTTTTTCCTCCTTGTCATGAACTTACCAGCTGAAACACATACTGTACACTTTAAGGAGAAAAAATAATCTATTTGGGCTGGAAAATAAAATTAAATGAGATTTCATTTCATTTCTTTTGTTTCTTTCTTGATCTTCTCTTGTTGTTTTCTTCCTTACTCTAAGTTCTTCTTGAGTCTCAAACTTGCTCTGCTTTTCCACGTTGCAACCTAAATCCATCCTTTACTTCCTGCCATCATGACCTTTAATTCCCTCCTGTTAAAAAAACCAATCCTACCCCTGTAGCCTACACCTGATATCTGTCTTCCCTTCCCTGATCTGTTATCCATACCCACCCACTTCTCCCATTCCTCTTCTGCTGATGTATTTTTTAAGCAAAATTAGTATAAGATTGTGTGTAAGAAATTACCCCTAAAGAATACTAGATAATAAAGGAAATGCTCAAGCATGACAGACTGCACTCTTCTGGGTCATTATAATATCCTTTTGTGCTATAAAGCATGAGTCGGAAAGCCAAGTGATCTGCAGAATGAAAAAATATGAGACAATCACTCTTTGTGCTTCCTGTCTTTATGAAATGAGTCTAGACTTCTTAGAAAGTGTCCATTGAGAGCCTTGAAACCCCTCCTTCACAGGGCAAGCACAGTGACTGCAGTGACAAAGTGACTGCTGTGCTTAGCATCTGAAAACAACAAAGTCCAGCAACGCAGTGGCATGTTTCCACCATTATGACCATAAAATCTCTGACAGGCAAACATGGGAGTGGTCTTGGCTTTGTAGGAGTCGTAGTGCAGTTTGTAAACAAATTCCATGATAAACTCCACTTACTGCTTACTGGTTGGATTTGCAGAGTGGTTCTGGCACATAAGAATGAGATTTCTTTCAAAGACTACTAAACAGGAGCTCTGCTCCAGGTGAGCATCAGCAGCACTCCAGCACCCAGGGGCACATACAGGATCACATGAGTGACCTGCCCTTCAGGCTGGTCCTATATGCCACATGCATGATTGGGACATTACAGTCCAAAGAAAACTCCTTGGACATATATGGCAGATGCTGATTTGACATACAGATCTATCTAGCATGATGAATTACCTGCTCATGTCCTGGATCTTCAATGTCCTGACCTCTGTAGTCCCATCCCTGGGCACCCAGCTTTCTCCATCTCCTTAGAATGAGCACAGAGAGCTCATTCCAGAAAATATGGACAAGAAGGTGGCAGGATGCCCAAAAAGAAGTTGACAGGACACTTTGATTTGTGAAACTTCTGTCTGCTTGTGGCCCCAGTCCCAGTGGAAACTGCATTCCTACTTACTTAAGCACCGCTTAACCCTAGTCCTTTAGCTTGAGTTTTATGATGCAAGGGGGATTCGGCTGACTGCCCTCCAATAACCCAGGCAATGAATTAATGTTCCCTTTGCCCTAAGACCTCTTCTGTAACAGAAAAACTACTTAGAAAGGACCAAGAGGTCTGTTCACCAACCTGGGAACCCCTCTGTTGGAAAGATGCTGACGTGCTGGTGGGATTCCTACAAGAACAGGAGGAAACAAAGAGGGAGGACAGACCTCTGCTAGAAGCACAGACAATGAAGCCTGATCTGGCTGAACATGGACTGGAGAGAAATACTGATAAGAAATGAGTCATGGTATGGTTGTTCAGTACAGGCAGTATAGGGCGCAGCTGTGCACACAAAAACAAAATCATAACTGAATCCATGAAAAATTAAATGAAAGACAGAATGAAGGAACAAATTAAAGAAGTTTAGGGGATTTCCAACTCATTAGAAACATAATATTGGATAATACAAGGATATCGCAGCACTGTAAGAGTGAGACATATGATAGACTCCTTTCCCCATTTCCAGTTTCTATATCTTAACAGACCATAAAACAGAATGTGCTGCCCTGCAGACCTAGGACTTTTAAGAGAAGCAAATAAACACATACATAGCTGCATATGAATGAGGACTCTGTAGAAATAGACAGGATCAAAAACATTTTTAAGACACAGAGCAGACACTAAACTCTGGGGAATATCTCTAATTATGGTCAAATCATTTAATTTCATAGTTTTCCATTCTGAGCTTACTTGGCTCTTCCCCAGATCTTAGCCATTCTCAGAGATGGGACATTGAAAGACTGAATTATGACTGAGATAATGTTCTCCTTGGTTTGGAAGCAGAAAGCACTGGAAAAGGATGAAGAGAGATAAGCAGTGCTTAAGAGGAAATTTCAGAAAGATTCAGGAGTTATTAAGGATGGAAATATTTTTATAGCTTTGTGATTTTGGCATTGGACAAAATTTTAAATACATTCCTGACAGATGAGATACTCAAACATCTGGAGAGGTATGAGCTGATACAAAGCCGCTTACTCACATTTCATACAGGATAAATTTAGACATTTCTAACAGCTGGAGTGGCTGTGAGACTTGGGCAGGGCCATGGATGTTAAGCTGCCAGAAGTTCAGCAAGGAAACAGTCTGACAGCCAGGCTGAAGACCAGGGCTTCACTTCATCATTGGCAAGGGAGGATTTTCCAAGTGCAAGAGGATTCAAGGAGGTAACAAAACTTTCTTTATGTCCTGAACAGACTGCTGCTGATCTGGGTGTTGGGAATGAACTTCTGCTGCTGCTATAGGCCAGTGACATCCTAATCCCCACTAAAGATCCCTGGCTCAGAAATATCTACAGGAGGTTACAGGAAATCTGAAATGTGTGGTCTGAATCCCATCCACTCCCAATGCATCCCAGAAAAATGCAGCTTTAGGGAGGGGGTTTCTAACAATGCTGGCAGGGACATGTGGTGCCCCCAGGTCTCTTTTTCATGCCAGGGTCAGGCCATGGGCTGTAGCAGCCTTGTGTAATGAGAGCACTTGCAGCACTGTGCCCTGCAACAGAGGGGACAGCCAGGACAAAGCTCAGACCACAAACTGGCAGGTATTTTGGCACCTTACTGCCCTTGCCTAAATACATCTGAGCTTCTGGAGACCAGGCAGGAGCGGGAACACCACAGGACAAATGGCTCAGATTTTTAATGGGTTTAAAATTGGTTTGAAATCAAAGAAGATGAGATCCATTGATCCAATGTCGACTGACGTTCCTGAGAGGCAGCCAAGAAAAACAAGCTGCCATTCAGAAAGTCACCAAAGAACAAAGGAGAGTAGGAGAGGAAAGGGGGAATGGAAAAAAGCATGAAGCCACCAGCTCAATACATGTATCTAACAGAGGTCTGCCATGTAAGCACTAGTGTCTAGTGAGGTCAGATGAAAAAGGATTTTTCATTCCACAAAAACCTGTTGATGTGTTTGAAATGTCTCTTATTTAACTAAGAAAATAATTTCTGATTTCTAAGCACATCTCAAGACATGAATTCTCTTTCCAGACTGGACAGATACAGAACAAGTTCTGGGACATTATATGGTTTAAAATGAATTCAAGGGTCATTTTTCTTTCTCTACCCATCCTCCAATGTATAAAGCAATATTGCATTCATGTTTGCTGATCTAAACCTGTAGGTAAGGTTTCTACCTTACCCTTATCCTTTCTAGTGTAAAAGGTCAGAGAAAAGAAAAAAGCAAAAATGTAAGTGGCTTGGGCTTTTTCTATCAGGGCTTAAATAAAAGAAATTTTATACTAGTCTGAAACCACTTTTTAAAAGCCAATTCACTAAAATTTCTGTTCTAAAGTGTTCCAACAGAAAGCAATACTCATTTTGATCTCCTGCTTTATTTAACATACAGTATGTTCCTCACTGCTGCAGCAACACATCACTAAATCTGAGCAAACTTCACTATTCTTTGAAAGGCAAGGAGATGTGGAATGCATTATTTTTTATCCATTTACTGATCGGGAATAGAGACATAATTAAAGTAATCAATCTATCCCAGCCTGCCAAGGAAGATAGAGACTGAACCAAAAGCACAGGTTCAAAACAGAGCTTGGAAAAAAACCAGCAGTGACTCAGATCCCAGTCAGTGATCTATGTTTTTTATCTGGGACAATGCTTTTTTTTGGTGAGTAATTGTGTGGGTTTGTTTGTGGCCTCCTAGGCACAGAAGCTCTGTATTTTGAGAAAAGCAATGTCCGGTGGGATTGACACTGAACTGTCTGACAGCAGATTTTAGTGTACAGTGAGCAGCCATGATTGCTTATATTTTTGAAAGTAAGAATGCATATGAATTTTGGGTTTCTTTCCCCCAGTTAATTTTCAAGATTATTCTAAAACAGTAGACTAAAGGACAATCCCCCAAACCCAGCAACTGTTCTATGTATGTCCACATAACAACCGTAACATTCATGGTGTTGCTGGGACACGCGCTGCCTTTATGGGCTCTTCGTGTAAGAATTTTAATTTATCCAAAGTTGAAAGTTTAAAGCTTGTGCTAGCTTGTTCCAAAGACCTTTTGTAATATTAACTGAATTATGTCAAGTATTTTCTGTCAGCTATAAGATTTGTCATAAATCACAAAAAATCTTGTAATAATGTAGGTCTGAGCATTATGTCTCCAAAAAGCCCCTTTCATAATGGGAAATACTGTCTTACGCTTTTTAATGTCTTTCTTTCCTCCCTTCCCTTGGGCTGTGCTTTTTTCTTTCTTTTGTCCTTTCTAGGGAAATTAGAGCTTTCCTTTGGACTAACTGGAGAAAATCAACCATTTAGTAAAATTCTGTGTTTGTACCCTCTTTATCTCCCCAAAATAGAGGCAATTTCCTTTCATCTGCACAAATATTTGGTACACTGAACTCCACATTTACCATTTAGTTTCTCCTCAGTAATTTTCCACTTGAGATCTTTTAGCAAAGATGGACATGGGTGAGCTTATATGAAAGGCTTCTATCAGCTGGGAACATTTGATTTAGAGCCAAACCCATCTCTTGTAAATGAGCAGCACCTACAAACATCCAGCCCCAAATACCATAACCAGGTAATGCTGCCTGTTGGAGCAGATACCCCTACATAAAGAGATCTCCCAGATGTCACTCTCCTTGCATATTCTTAGGAGGCTCAGGGCAGAAGATGCCCTTCCATTGGCACCAGGATGTCCAGAGCAAAGGTAGGGAAGCCAAGTTGGGTCACATGCCCATTTTTAAAGGTTTATTCCCCTGGGCAGTGCTCATTGATAAACCAGGGCTGTTCACTTTCATCCATAATGCTGAAGGAACAAACAGAAGAAAGAAGAAAGATGCTGGCGCTAAACAAAGCCAGCAAAGGGCTGTCTTTGATGTGGGAACCCATCCAGGACCAGCTGATGGGAGAAGCCGTGTCCCAGCTGATGTTTCCACCCTTCAGTCACTCAAGGCAGGCAGCAACTTTGGCTAAGATGCACAGAGCAGAGTCACTGAGAGATAGCCATTTACTTGTTTCAGACCAAATCATGAAAGGAGCAGCTGCTGCAACCTCTTTAGTTCCAAAAAAAGCCTTGCAGGAGTGTAAGTCTTTGAGGAATATGTCTGCACAAGGCTTGCATGTCGAGTCCCACACTGGTACGTACATGTATTTCTGTGATGAATTGACGACCCTGTTTTGATCATGTTGCCTCACCTCTTCTCCCTTCTCCTTTCAAAGGGCACTGGCCCCATCACTGGGTGGGTAAGCTTTGAGGCTGCTATCATACAATGGGAGCCACAGAATCGTAGAATATGCTCAGTTGCAAGGGACCCACAAGGACCATCAACTCCAACCCCTAGCGCTGAGCAGGACCATCCCCAAGAGTCACACCATGTGCCTGAGAGTATCGTCCAAAAGCTTCTTGCACTCTGTCAGACTTGTGCTGTGACCACTTTCCTGGGGAGCATGTCCTCATGGAGAAGCAGTTGGATCCTGCTCAGAGCCACCTCAGTGCATGAGCCTCGCCTTCAGGAGGGACAGTGAACCTGAGTTAGGCTGTCAGGTTACCTCATGAGACATAGCTGGATGCAGCAGTGCAATGAGGCAGGAGCCGATTCTGGGCTCTGCTCCAGGGCCTTGTGCAATGTGGGCTTTAGGCCTGAAGTACCCCTGAAATGACAAGTAGACACTCAAAAAAGCTTTGAACAGCAATTAAGTGACAGGCAGAAGCCTAGCACCAGCCCCCGGTAGATTCCCTGCTCAGAGCCACTCAGGGCAGTCACGCAGCAGGGAGTATGAAGTTTTGGGAAATGAGTCTGAAGAATTTGGGGTATTTTTTTAAACATTAGCTGACTGTCTGAGCAAATAATTTTCTGCCTATGGGTGTCCTACAAAAGTTGACTAACATGCTCCACTAATGAACCTTTGTGACTGGGGTGCCTTGTGGATGAACCAGTATGGTTTCTAATTCTCTAAGCAAACACCGGCATTCCCTAGCATGAGTAAGTTGAGTGGTAAGCAGTGACTAATGAACAGCTGGTATGAATTCCTGACACTCCTGGAATCCAGAAATACGTCTGGCACAAGTCCAAATATTTGCAAAGTAATGACTAAGGTGGTAATGAACTACAGCTGACTGGCTCATTTATGTTCAGAGGCTCAGCGATTTATTCCAGTGTACATCCAACATCTCTGACCCAGTTCTGGGTCACCTTTTCCTCTCTGGAAGGTGGTGCATGCCTCAGGATGCTACAAGCACTGCAGAGGAACGGGGACCCACTGGCGTAGTGGTGCTCGTTTGCATTGCACGCATGCTCCATCTCAAGGCAACCAGGACTTCTGGCTTGTGTGAGGGCTCCAAGCCCCTTCCTATCTGCAAGGCAAGGTGCACAAGCAGCTCTACAAATGCTGGCCCAGGCAGAGTAGATACTTCTGGGAAGAAGGAAACTGAGCATCAAGTTAGGAAATGTCTCATCTCGTACAAGGAGCAGCGCAGTGAAGACTGAAGTTGATGAAGGAGATGGAATGACTGCCAGGCCAGCAGGGACTGAACGATTTAGGATCAGATAATTTTAAATTGGAAAGAAAACTATTCTCTGGAAATACAACCCACAGACGAACAATAGAGAAAGATGGGAAAAATCTATGCTAAAGAGCATGGATTCTATGCCGCAAGCATATGTATTTACAGATGTTGGCAGGCACCAGTAAACCAGTCTCTTTTACTGGGTCACCTTTTAATGCTAGATTTATGCCAAAGCCCTGCACTGATGTCAGTAAGATTCCTTTTGACATGCACAGAGACAAATATGACCTTGGACGATGTTCCAGTGATAGTTGAGTACACATCTGGCTTGTCTTCCAGCCCTTCCTTGCAAGCAGGCACATTCAGTATTTGTGAAGACAGGCATAGTTCCCACATGGACTGGGAATGCTATTCACAAATTTCCTTTGGTATATTCAAGCAGGCATCTCAAATTAAACTAAACTCAACCCAACACATGGCCTCACTTTTCCTTTCCCTTTTTTTGAAAGGGATTTATTGTGATGATAAATTAATTTAACTGTCAGGCAAAACCCCAGATGGGCAAACATGACAGATTGATGTAGCCAGATGGAATAATGTTTGTTTTTACCCACAGTCAGTGGGCAGAGCAGCGACAGCCTTTTAATGCTGCTTTACAGGAGTCGAGTGCTCTGAAACCTGACTGGAATTATGTCATGAGAAATAAATAGCCCAGCTGGAGCCAGAGATAACAGAGAGTGTAAGGCAATGGTGGTGCAAAATTGCTTCAGGGGAAAAAATGCATCCAGAAATTGTTGAATGTAGCAAACCCAAGGACTTAGAAGAATCAGCTGACGTGAGGGAATGTTTTGGCTGTCACTGACTCCACGTAGACCAGCAGTGGAGGTCTCTATATCATTCAGAAGCAGTGAAAAACACAGAAGAAGAGTTTTCTTGGCAAGTGCCACTTTTCCATTGCTACCTCCACTGGTACCTCCTCCTCCTGCCTCACCATCAGCTCCAGATGCAGACCCCACTGATACCACAGAGACATGAATCCCACCATCCATGGGCTGTCTCCATTGCGTGCACTCACTTGCTGGGGGCTTTCCATCGACACAGAGGGGCTTTGCATTGGAACAGGATTTTGTACCAGGGCAGGGTTTTACTCATGTGACCTCCGTTTTACGGTTTGCTCACTGCCAGATTTGAAAAGAGGAATCTGGACCATTGATGAAGTTCTCCCCTCTTTCCCCACTGGAGCCCCTGACTCTTTTGTCACAAAAAGCCATAGCTGTTAGTGCTTTCCAAGAAAAGCAGCAGTGTTGTGCTAAAAGTGCCGACTGGCAGCAGGTTGGCATTGGGTTTCTTTGTTAAAAGATAACAGAGCTTACGTTTTCCGGGAGAAAGAAAAGTCCTATTGATATAATAATATCATGCCAGGCAGACAGCCCTGCTTGTGTAATCCGCTTTGAGCACAATGCCGTGTTGTGGCTCGAGCATTGTTTCCAGCTGAAAAGTGGCTGTGATTTGCCTGGTCAAGGACGTTATCCTGACTGACGGGTCTACAAAAGGAGACAGCATGTGTGGCTGGCTGAGAGGCCAGGGGAGTCCACCTGAGGGGTGAGGGGATTGGGCAAGGACTGGGGTGCAGGGACCTTTCCATGTGTGCACCTCCTGTGGGTCAAAAGGGTGCCAGGGGCATTCCACGGAGCTGGGGGAATCCCACAGTGCTGGCGGCATCCCACAGAGATGGGCTGCAAGGGAAGCAGTGATATTTCTAAATCTGACAGCATTATATAAACAGAGTTAGACACTGTTTGCAAAACGCCTTGATTTTCACTTTGTATTTTTTGCTGTTTACTGGCTATTGAAAGGCCAAGCTGGTTTACACTTTCAAAATGCATGAAGAATGTGCGATTGTTTCTTAACAGAGAGTTAAAAGACAGTACCAGGTTGTAGGCAGGAATCTGCCTTAGGTTTAAATCTGTAAATTGCCCCTTTACTTTCTATCTCTTCTTGACAATTCAGGTAAAATCAGAAAGACACCATTGCTTCAAAGTGTTGACCTTGGCTTGCTTTGGATCACACATCAGTTTTGTGGCAAACATGATGAACCTTGTGGGCACTTCTGTCACCTTATGGGCTAAGCTTTGCAGCAGACTTTCTGCTACAAAGTCTGTAACTCCATAGCTATATTGCAAAAGCAAAGTCTTGCAGGTATATCTACTAATGTCTTCTCCAGTTGCAGCATTTACCACTGGCAAAATTGTGTCTTCTATGTAAAGTGGTTTATTACAACCACGTTGTAATGTGTGTCATAATGACCATCCCTCGGCTTTTGCAAAGCCTTCTTTAGGGCTAAACTCTGTTCTCAGGTATACAATGATAAATCTGGTTCATAGTGAAGTCTTACAAAGGTCATTCGTGGGTGCCATGCTAGACATCTAAACTGAGGGCGAGTTTCACTCAAACATGAGAAGTGTGTAACAGCAGCATGGCCAGATGAGAGTAGGAATCAGATGGATAAACAGAACAAAGAATGAAGTAAAGAAGAGAATTGTTTTCCTCTTTGGTGCTTGATACTCAATCAACGTCCTATCTCCAGAAAAAAATATTTCGGTATTTTACTGAGGATAAATGAGCACCTGCAGGACTCCAGACCAAACCATCCTCATTTTCATTACATATTCAAGGGATGGAACTAGAAGACAGTGCTGTGCCGATGGCCAGCACATGTGTTCTGCAGTATCAGAGTACTTCTTTGTTCTCTGAACAGGAATTTCAGCATTTAAATGCCAAGTAGTCCTGTGCTGGTCTTCAAAATCAGGCTGGTTTTCCCTCTCCGCATGGAAAAAGGGGTGTGAATGCTATGCATGTAATGAAATCAAACTCTGCTCTGGATGTTCCAGACTGCCAAGCAAAGTGTGGCTGGGATAGTAGCTGATTACTGAGAGAAGTGCATCACCTGCAGCCTCTGACACCACTCCTAGCTAAGGCATATCATTTTTTGACAACTTCCCATCTGGTACTGACCAGGCCTGAACATGCTTAATTACTGAGATCTGATGAGTGCTAAGCCTGAGGTTGTATTAGTCTTGCTTCTAAATTTGGACACATGCTTTGAACTAGTAATACAGGAGTTAAAAGCATCATGTAAACAGGATTAGACTTGGCTCCCAAAACCTTGGCTTCTTCCTTGTTTGAGGGAATAAGAGACAACAAGAAAGCACACAGTAGAGCAGATGCTTCAGACAAAAATGGCTAGCAACTCTGAGAACACACCTTTCAACATCTGTCTCTGAGCATGCAAGAACATGGTATGCCTGGGGTCCTGTGATGGGTGTCAGCACTCGCAGGTGGGACGATGTGCCTGGGAAAGCAGTGGCACTCAGCAGCAGCCCACAGCCTCCACTGAGCACAGGCCTGGCCATCCCGTTCAGGAAACACATCCCATGGGATGGCGCTGCACATCTGCACTGACTGCAGCAGGCAGTGCTATGGAGCAGCCTGTGAAGGTGCATCATGATCCAGCCTCCCTGCCGAGAGGGAGATCAGGAAACCCACGGCCCTCATGGGGAGCTGGCAAAAGCCAGCTGAGCAAAGCTTCCAGGTGGGAAACAAAGAAACTGTCCAGGGAAAGAACCTTTTAAGGTTCGCCCCATGGCTGCAACACAGCACTTAGATTGTTCCCTGGATCCAGATCTTGTATTTCTGAACGTCAGCGATCGCGCACCAGGCAACCACTGCCTCCAGCCAGGGTACAGTGCCGACACAGTGAGCACTGAAGGAAATAAAATATGAAAGCCTTTCACTCAGTGTTATGGTGCAGGCATTTATCTGGGGATTTGCAGTCTCAGCAGGAGTGCACAAAGAATACATGGAGCTTGATATGTTTGAAAATAATGTCAGATGGCACTGAAACCCGTGTGCTGATGGATGTATGCAACTCAGCATGTTTCATATATCTGAAGTTTAGCTTCGTGAGGGGAATTTGAGCTTTAGAGAAGCTTAATTTTCCAGAAGAATAGCTTCATATGTATAAGTTCAGCCTAGAACACTGAAATCCAGATTCTGGTCTGATCTCTCCCTTGACATTTCCCAATATAATTATTAAACAATAATTTACCAGGTCTTGTGAAAATGATCATGGATGACCCCCAGTTTTGGAGCTCTGGGTAACATGAATGCTCTAAGAAATGTATGTTCATGTTTTTCCCGTCCAATACCCAGCATCTCTGAGCATGGATCTTCCAGGCTAGCTAGAATTACATAATTTGCATTTCTGTTTAAGAGGGAATTAAATCCCCTTCATGTGCTATTTTGCCCTCTTTTCTTTTTCTCATTTATCTGCAGATGTTCTAGAATTGGAGTAGAATGCTTAGAAAAAAATCTTCTAGCTAATGAACAAAAGACAGCATTTAATTTAGTCACTTTCAAGTAAACCAGGCAAGCCATTCAGACTTTTGTAGCCTAACAAGATCATCAAAGCTAAGAGGCTTGTATATACTACTCCCATTGTTCTGGTGAATTATTTGCCTTGTACTTAGAGCAGTCTGTAAACTGTTTCTCTCTATATAATGAGCAGGAATTTTACACATGTAAAGAATTCTCCATGCTTCAGTTTACAGATGTGATTTAACAGTCCTTGCCTTCAGAGAGCTTGATGAAGAAATATCTGAGGTATCTAAAATATTATAAGAGGGGTCAGAAATGGCACTGAGAACTCAGGACTGGCTGCTTTTCTGGACTCATTTAGCCTGCTGCAGTGAAAGAAGTGCTTTGACTTTTGGAAAGTGTGTTTAGTGGGCTTGGAAGGAAGTGTACAGAAGCCAAAAACATCTTCTGGAGAGTTTGAAAAACATCCTCTATTCTTCTTTATGTATTTGTTTTCCTATTGAAAAGTAGTTTCAGTGGAACATATCAAAATGGCTTGCTGTGAAGGTATTCCAACCATTACGAAATACTTTATATATAGTCTCCATATCATAAAGTGGGAAGACTCATCTTCTGAAACCCTTTTTTCCTAGTCTTAAATATTTCCAAATGAACACACACCCAGAAACTGGAGCTCTTCACACACCAGGAAAAGTAACATCAGCTCCTTCCTTTGCCCCAAGGAATACTAGATGAGCAGCTGTTTGTTCTGTTTGCAGAGGTGGTGGCCCTTAAGCATCAGTCTCCTCTGAAGGTTCCTCCACTCCTCTCTGAATTCCTCCTCACTCGCTTCCTTCCAGACTCCTGCATTTCACCAGTTGCTTTTATCTTCAAACATTGGACTTCACCTCACCCGCAAACCTGTGGTCTGCACCACACTTAGGAGAATATCGGTACAGATACTTTATTTGAGATTTTAAGAAGTGTGTCACTGGGGGCTATGACCAATACAGCTCTGTTAGTGGCTCTGAGATGCAACACCGAAATCTTTGCTCCTTTGGACTGTGTCTCTTCTGGCCCAATTGAGATTTGTCTTCCTTTTTCTTTAGTCTTGTTGAGTCCAATTCAAATTCAGTGCTGAAAATGAACTTGGAAGAAAATAAATAGAATGTGCATTTTCACAATCATGCAATATTTTTTTCTGCATAAGTGAATTTTTTGTAGTTGAGGAAAGCTTCTTCAATACTAGTTTGGTAGGCCAGAATTCCTAAAAAATAGATAATAAAGCTTGTTCTCTGCTTTGTACTATGTGTTTAAAGCAATTCAGGAAGATGAACCTGGTCCAGAAAACTGGGCACTGGTGTCATTGGTGAATCTCTCAGAGGAGGAGCCATGTGTGGCTGCCTCCCTCCCTCCCTCCCTCTGCCTTGTTTTACTGTATACGAAACCCCAGCTGCACTCCTGCCTACACCACCAATCACAGTTCCTTCTTCATAAAGTCAGAGCTTCTCCCTCTAGCAACAGTTCTTTTCTTGTGGGAAGGACAAGACACTTCTGTGGTTTACCCCAACAGCAGACTCTGGTTTTCCTTGTCTTTGACAAAGCACACATCTACATCCATACCCATTTCATTCCTCTGCTGTTTCAGTCTCCCATGAAATTCTGCATCTAGGGGGTTTTTTCACATATTTCTCAAGACAGCTTAGGAACAAACATGTGCCTTGTTTACTTAGCAGTATCTCACTGCAGCCTTAGACCACGTCAGACAGCCTTTTAATTCGGATTAATTTAGTTTCTTTCTCTCTCTTTGCACCTTTTCCTATCAACAGCTCTGTTTCAGGCCACTGGGACAGTACCAGTTGTCACTCGCCAGCAGATGATGTCACCATCACGTACATCTGCCGGGCCTCTATTTTCACAAGAGGTAAGTTCCTCTGGATCTCTGGACAGACTGCATGGTTTAGACTGCATCTGAAACCTAGAGCAATATATTTGACTTTCTTTTCAACAGCCATAGTTCCTGAAATTGAATGATTTGGTATGAATTCTGCCCAGATCATTTTAATCTCCACATTTGTCTTTGAGCGATTTTTCTGCCTGCAACGGATCCAAATTTAACATTTTCGGCTAATGTCAATGACAAGCTCCTACCTCCAGTTCATTAACAAAGCTGTTAGAAACCTTTAGTTGGTCCTCGGTATGATTTACCATGTGTGGCTGCTTCTTATGACTAAGGGGGGGGCTATTAGTGGGTCTGGAACACTGCCAGTGTGCCTGGAAATTTTCTGTGTCTCCATAGTTCAAGTGCTGCCTGCAAGACAAGGTGCTTAGAAGACAGAAACAATAAAATAACACAGTTTTAGACCATGGTCATTTCGTCCCTTCTGAAACAGAAGTTGCTTCTTTGTGATTTTACAGACTCCTCAATACTTCAACAATAGCACTGAGCCGTTCCTGACCACAACACTTGAGTACTTAGAGAGCTGTGGTTCAGAAAGTCTTCTTTATTTCTAAAGCAGCTGAGCTATGGGAACAGCACACTGTGATGATTCTTCTTATTTATGTACTTATTTATGGCCTGAATTGTTTTTTCTTTCTTTGCTGTCAAATTAGGTCTTGCTGGCACTTGCTTTAGAGTGACTGTTTCCAGTCTTGATAGATGGCATTTCTCTGCAGAGTGCTGAAAATCACTTCGCTTAATGAAGCCATTTCATGTTACTGCATGAAAATTTGCAAAAAACCACATTAAATTTTCATTGTCTACCAGTATGCAGCCAGACAAAGATCTTATAAATAAATGCTTTTGCTCTTTTTGAGTCAAAGGATTAAACCTGAAAACATCAATTAGAGGATATACAGTTCAGGGCTTCAGTTTGCATAGAAAATTCTCTCAGATATCACACACGATATATGCAGCAAAAATGAAATAAGATTCCCCAAGTCTTGCTCTTGTCTCACTATAAGCAAGGGCATCTGTTGCCTGTAGTGACCAATCTACTTAACATTGCTCTTGCTGGGTGCTTTGAGTGAAGATCTCTTCTTTGTAAGCATCACTCTCCAAGCTGGAGGTAAGGTAATAGCATTCGGTGACTGCCAGAAAAAAACAGCTCATCATGGACAGCCCTCCACACCCCTCCTGCCGAACCAGGCTGAGGAACTTCTAGTTGCTGATTTTCACACACAGATGAGTTATATCCAGAGCATTTCTGCCAGACTCAGAAGCTCCCTCTCTACCACTCCAGTGACATGGGGAGTGGACAGGATCTCACATGTAGCTCCTGACAGGAACAAAAGTCACAGGACGATTCAGTGCACCTGGATTTTAAAAGGCAAACTGCAGAGAACAGTGAAAAGCAATGTTTAATAGTCTTCCCAGTTCTTTTCTTGATTTCTTTTCCCAGGCTGATACCTTGATCAAGATGTTATGGTGAAGCCAAAGGAGGAAGAGAGACAGCACTTCAGAAATCAGACCCAGGACCTCAGAGTTGAACTGCTGCCTTGGAATCAGCCAATGTGTGCATGCCTGAGCCCAGAGCTGCCTCCCATCCCTCTGAGCAGCTGTGGTTTCACTGTAGTATCATACAACCCCCTGCTGGCCTCATTTTTCTCCTCAGCACTTCTGGCATTCCAATTTTTCTGTTTTTTCTCTCCTCCGGGATCTCCAAGGTGTCACCTCCTGCAGGCACTCCTTTCTGAGGATGAAAGTAAGGTTTTTGGGAAAGGATGGCCTTTTGACCGGTGTTGCCCAGCATTGTCCTGCTCCCTCTGCAGCGGTGGTGAGGGTCCCTGGCAGGAACTGACCGTATCTCAGCCTAATGAGTTGCCAGAAACCCGTCCCCGTGCCTCGCCTCCCGGGCAGGTTATTATTATGAGGGCTGTCAGTGGCGGGTGAGGATGGGGCAAGCAATCCATTTCTGCAGCCAGCGGGGAGCTGTGAATCTGTTCACAGGGGATCAGCAGGGTGCTGTGGGAACCGGCCTGCCCTGCAAGCGTCCACCAAGGGCTACCATTCAAGAGAGCACTGTGGGTTCATGGCGAGCGCAGCGAGTTTGCCTCTAATGTATGCCCTAATGAGTCAGCGGAGGGTGTTCTGCCTGCCTGAATGTCTTTAGTGTGGCAAAGCGGAGTGGACATTCCCATACAATAGTGGGCTTAAATTCAGCTTCTCACCGATGTCTAATTCATGGGCGGAACGGCTTTTGTGATACCTATAGAAGAGAAGTACAGTAGGTCATTTCTTCAACTAATTGGAGTTGACAATCCCATATCTATCCATATCTCAGAGCCATTTGCACACAGTTGGAAAGGGAGGCATTTTGTCTTGGCTCATGTGGTCAGCCACCGGGAAGGGAAAATAATGTATGTATGGGTTTCTGCTTTAGGCAGTCACAGATTTGCAACAAAAACTAATACAACCTAGCAATGGCTTTTTGACTTACTTAGTGGCAGGTAGAGAAGTAAGGGTTATCTTTCTTACCTTCATTCTCCAGCTTTTAAAGAACGCTTCCTTTCCCCCACCCATGGTTCAATGTCTCTGCAGGGCACTCTTTTCACGACTGTCAGTTGCCCTGCAGCACAGAGACTCCATCATGCACAAGTCTTCTGGGTGCCATCATAACATCAAGGGTCAGAATGATACAAAACGTCCCTGCTTTGCAAACAGGAGTTTCACAACTTGCTGAAGGCCACTTGCCGGACCAGTAGTAGGGGTAAGAGTGATCCCTGACCCCACGTCTATAATGATAAAAGTGCATCAAAGGTGTCACGTGTTTTAGTGGTTTTGGGTATGACATGAACTTCTATTATCAACACTTTATCCACTGCCTCGTTCAGATGCAGCAGTTGTCTTCGAGTGTACACAGAGAGTATTAATGCTTCCAATTTAATCTGGCACATAACACCTGAAGAAGAAATCTTCCCAAACTCTGTGAGGAAGCCAAATGGGCACTTTGGAGTGATGTGCCAGTTAAAATTGAATCTTCCCCGTTCTCCAGTAGACCATTTTCACCTCAAAAACATCAGCCACAGAAGTAAGTCCCGTCCCCATCTATGGAAGTGTTTGGGAAGAACTAACAGTGGTTTGAGCTAACTTGGGGGATTTAAACTAAATATATATATATATATTTTTTTTTTTTTTAATAAAAGCTTGGGTTTGTCCACTTGTCACAGTAAAACCTCCAGAATTTCACAGTGCAATCCTCAACTCTGTTAACAGTATATGACGAAATCATATAACTAAATTCCTGGCCTTTTCCATTTACTAAAGGCTTATTCCACAGGTAATCTAAAATGTAGAACATGGTAAAATTGCCTGGTTGGTACTTCATGCTGGGACTGAAGGAGACTGTAACACCACCAGGCTGGAGACAAATAAACTTTACACATCAATCCTGTTGACTCAGAGGTCATTTAGTTGTTCTTGATTTGACATGGAAGTTTTGTAAGATGCTATAGAGCTAGGAAGCAGAATAAAGCCACACAATATACAGAAAAAAGATGAGATAAATTGCCACTTTATTTTTCTAAATATTTTCATTAAGGATATTAATTTACTTAGGAGGAAAAACTTCACTATGTTTTCGCTTTTAAAAAATAATGATCTGCTGGAAGTGTGGGAAATATGTTTTAAAAACCCCAGTAAATGGAGCACATGTCAGTAAAGACAGCTCAATTTCGTTACGGTGCTGTGATCACAAAAACATTTTCTACCATGCAACTTTTAATTAGTCTCGCAAAAAATTATTCTGCTTCACTTATACAGAGTACAGTAAATGGCTACATAAATGCATAAGGAATGAAATAAATACGCTTTGTTCGAATGTGGTGACCTTTGGGAAATAAGATGATAAGAGAATGAAGTTACTTTCTGTTTCCCCTTGTATTTATCATGTAGCAAGTCAACGTTCCTTCATGAAATACAGTAATTATGATAAAAAATAAACCAAAGTGAACTTCTTCACTTCACACTTCAACAATCTTCTAGCCATACAGACGCATTCATGCATGTATGGCTGTCATTTCCAATCCAGACAATTTTTGATAAGCTTTAGCTATTCTGAGGTGCTGCCAGTTTGAGTGACAACCTTGATACCTGCAACTAAACGGTTAATCTGTTCACCATTGTGAATGTAATCAGTGCTCCCAGACACAGTGAAATCCCACATTTTTCTGATGTCTGAAATAAAGTGGTTGTTAGTAAATAATGTAGAGTATATGTACATATAATGTCCAGCACATAAATAAATATTGATATGCATGGTACCGTCTGCACGTGTTCTGTGGTGTCACCTATGTATATATATACACATATGAGTATTAACCAGACAAAATATGTAAAGCAAAACATATTTTAAAAAATATATGAAATAGATTTGCCTGTGCAATAAAGAAAAAAAAAAATTAAGCGATGCTTTTCGTTACAGCAACATTTCAGATGTGCAGCTCAGGTCTGAGTCATGTGTGCTCTATGACTGTTTGGTATAATTTAGCATCCAGTTCCCATGGAACTCAGGAGCATTCTGCCCTTGAAAGCACAGTCATTATTTCCATCCTGCTGCTATTTAAACACACTTGAAGATGATGTGTACTTCCAAACGTGAATAAAGCAAAACCAATGAAGGCAAAGGTTATGTAGGCAAAGGGTATTCAATTTCCCTCATTTGCTAAAGACATTACAGCTCCAACCAATGTGTTGAGCTTGCAGCTTTTAGTCCATTATCTGAGTCTGGAGTCATCTTGACAACGTCAAAAAAGAGGTATTTTCATTTGTATAAGCAATTATATATTCGTATGTTTGCTCAGCACCAGAAACACTGGTCTGCAGTATTTTCCATCTATATTTAGCTTGCTCATGTTGATTACTCAGGGGAAAAAATCCAATCTCATGCAAATTTTCAGAATAAACTTCCTGAAATTCTTATGAGACCCATAAAGAAAACATATTGTATGAACAGTGTATTAAAGGAATGGGGTTCCTTTATGTATAACCTCAAAGGTAGCTCACAAAACACAGGTTCTTAGGTCTGGTAAACGTCGCCCTCCAAACACTACAAAAAGTAGAGCTTTATAATAATGATCTTTGCCAACATGGCCTATGGCAAAGTTCCTCCACATGCCTAAATCCAGCTAATTATTACATGGTGACAAAGTATCATGGCATTCAGGTTTCCAGCCACTCTTATCTTCTGGATGGGTAAAGTGTCTGCCAGGGTCTTCCAGTGGGAGCTGGAGTCCCAATGCTGGGACAGAAGCACTGTCACTCACTGCCACAATCGCACTTCGCCTCAGACAGACCAGTGCAGGGGGGCATGGGAATTGCCATCCACTTCACTGGACTGAGAATTATCTTATCAAATACTTAATGCAAAGTCATAGCTCCATTAAAATTCTTGGTGTCTCAACACGGTAGTATTGTGAGTCAAGCTTAAACAAGACTGTTTAGCACTGAACTTTTTACCTGTTTTTAAATAAATCTTTAACTGTATAATTTAATCCTCTAGATCTCCCTTCCCTGAAATAAAACATGATAAGAGCTTCTTCCCGAGCTCAAAAAACCACAGATGAGCTGATGTGTTTTATGCGCAACGCACGGAAGTATGTAAATCCATAAAGTGTCACAGGAATGAAGTAGCCCTCCTCCCCTTATAATTACGTATCTGTTACAGTCTGTCAAAACAAGCAGTCACTTGCCTCACATGAAGCGTCATATGAAAGGAACATCACTATCAGTCCATTGCAACCTACAGCTGATCAAACAACCCTAAGAATCCCTTAAGAAATACAGCATTTTCCAAAAATACTCAACAGTGTGTATGGCTGTGCTACACTTTTTGCTTGCTGTGCAGCAAAAAAAATGGTACAAAAGTGTAATGTCTAAGCTAGCATTTATTATACAAAAGCCATGTCAAATGCATCTGTTTATTAAGTGGAGTTGGCAATGCTATTATTAAGGTTTCACTGTTTTCCATCCTCAGCTCCTCTACCTTTGCTGCTTGTAACTTTGGCAGTCTTTAATTGTTTGTATAAACATTCACAGGGGGCAGACCTCTAGAAAAGCTTTCCTGGAAGCAGGAAATATCTGCTCCAAGCTGATATATTTCCAGAAAATTTCAGAAGGTCATTTCCAAGAACAGTGCTTGGGAAAAAAATAGGTTCCTTTCCCCCTACTTTTAAAAAAAAAAAAAGTTTCTTCTGGAAAAAGAAAAGAGTTTTGGAGCAAAGACTTGAGTGCTGCAGCAAATGGTCTTTGTTAAGCGTACACCTTTTGCTGTGCTTGCAAGATGCAGCCATGGTCTAACCCTTGAAGACATCCTAATCCTCCAAATCATTGCAGTTTGCACGCAGCGGTTGGAGAGAGCCAGCTCAGACACCACAATATGTCTGTTGGCACAGAAGCAGGTTTTTTTCCAATGTTTTTATTACCCAAACTAGCTAAGTGCCTCTATCCTGCATTGCAGTAAACAATGCAATCAGGGCACGATCTTCCCTTTGCTCGCCTGGCCAGTACCTATCCGTGCAAGTGTGTTTGTCACGGCATTCCTGGGCAGAAGAGTGGATCCCCTATCGAGCACCTCTGGGTCCTACTGCAAGAACACGCCCGCTTACCCACCTGGGCCTTCCCATCACCTGCAGTGCACATTGCCACAGAGAAGACACTGCTCTGGAGAAGGAAGGCACCAAATGGATGCGAATGCCTCTAAGACAATGCTGTGCTGCTGAGGCCACTCGTGCCAAGTGCAGACAGCAACGGTGGCTGCTGTCAAAGATTCGAAGAACAGAAAGGGACCCAAAGGGAGCAGTGTGACAAGGTCATCTGGGGCACGCAAGGAGCACCAGGAATTGTCAGTGCACCATCAGAAGCACTGAAATTGCTCATAGTATCTCTCTGGGCTCTTGGCCCAAGCAGGGAAGCCCAGGGCACATCAGCTGCCTCCTCAGAAACACCTCGGCAAAGAGAAGCCAGCTCTCATCCTCTGTACTCTTTGGAAAAAACCTAACAGCTGCATAATTGATCTAATAGAGTACTCAGCAAAACAAAAGCAGAAATGCCCAACCAAATGACAACTTGCAGCTTTACAGGAAGTAGTTGTGACAAGGGAACACCAGCACATCAATGGACTCCTGGCTGGCAACAAACCAGGTAGAGCTGGTCTCTGTAAGTTGTCATTGACATAACACAGTGGAAACTTCACGGGCCAAAACTCCAACTTACTGAGCTCTTAGAGAATTCTCAAAAAAGGCACTGCTGTGCACATACATCTGGGCACTGCCCCAAGAAGTATGAAAGTCAGGGCACTGGTAATTTGGGGATGGTTGGCATATGACCAGTGTAAACACCTATAGCCACGCTCTCTCTCCCGGATTTGTAACAGATGATGTGTGTTGAACCACGGGACTTTCAGTTATGAGCATACTGCAGTCTTTTGTGCTGTCTGCCTCAGCCATTTGGTCCTAATTAACTTACCATCCCCACAGTTAATTCCTGGTTCCTCTAGTCCTTCCTATCTCAGGCAGGCTAAGCCTGTGGGATTTGCAGGGTTAGAGAAAAACCTGTCCACCTACACAAGCTCAGACTCCTGCTTGTTTCAGGCAGCCAGTGAGATGCTCCAAGGTTCTGGTAGCTGACCACAAACTGGCTGCATGAAAGCTTCTCCTCCGCTCTGCTCCACAGGGAAGGTTGTACACATACGCCTGCCTTTACAGCGGGTCCTTGGCAGTCCCTCACCTAGAGAGGCCCTCACAAAGGAACAACAGTTTAGCAGAGAGGCAGAAGCCACTGGAAGCCACTGGTCTCAGATGCAGGGCAGTGACTGCTGCCTCCAAGAAGTGATGGGGGCCTTAGGCTCAGGTTCAGGTCAAACATGAATTGCAGTTTTCACCTCTGGAACATTTCCAGAGCACAGGAGCCTGGGGATTTTTTCTGTCTGCAGATTCTTCCTGGAAATGAGACTTTCTGGCCCAGCTGCCTCAGGATCAGCACTGGCTTTCCTGGGAGGGGTGCAAATAACCTAGTAGACTTTGCAGAGGCTCCAACCTCAAATCACTCTTCCCTTTGGCTATCAGAACAGTAGATGTATTTGGCCAAATTAATAGAATGACAGCACATTAAAGCCTCACTGTGTGATGGAGGGAGTTCAGGACATATTTGTCCCAGCAGCTGCCAGTCAACCGTGATGATTCAGGTTTCTTTGGGACCTGGGCTCCTATTTCTCTGCCTCATCTCTCCAGAATATTGCTTGGGCTCAGACAGAGTTTTCTAAGAAATTCAGGAATCCTAGATTTAGTTCCTTCTTTTAACCCAGCATCATTTACCTCTCTGACTTTCTCCTATCCAGCTAGTTTCCTTCTTCCCTTTCTCTGAAATGGTGAGGGAATCCATACAATAGCTAGTCAGTCTCTCTTGACCAGCAACACCATGATGACCTATGTACCCACTGGCTAATAACTCCTCTCTTTCCTCTCCCCCCACAAGACACACTGTTAAAAATGGCAGCAGATGAGCTCCTCTGTTACAGCAGATCTTGCCACCTAACACAGAGAGCCTCTAACACCAGCCAGACTTTCTGAGCTCTGATCAGACAGATTTCTCAAAACACCAACCCTTAAACCACTTCTGTGA
This sequence comes from Struthidea cinerea, assembly GCA_013397865.1. Lineage (NCBI taxonomy): Eukaryota > Metazoa > Chordata > Aves > Passeriformes > Corcoracidae > Struthidea > Struthidea cinerea. Next base: position 2,489,813 of record VZTI01001648.1, on the reverse strand, counting down.
TTTCGAGCCAGTTATTAGTACCTATTAAGATGTTTGCGTGAAAGCACAGTTTCCAAATTCCTTCTGCACAATACTTGATCTCCTTCCTTTTGACACACACAAGTACACCATTTTATTATTTGTACAGATAATTTTGTTTTCCTCAGTACATAATTTCAATTCCAATTCATTAATGTCAAAACATAAAAGAAGCAACCGCACATAAAGCAACAAAAGTTCGCCAAACCCAGAAGATAACAGCTGATAATTAAGGAAGTCCCATTATTTCTTGGCAAAGGAGCCTGTGTTTTCAGAGACACATTCTTAAAGGGCCTCTCTTTAGTGTAGCTGCATAATTTGCACGAACACTATTTGCACAGAAAAATAAAGGTTTTCAATATGGATAAAAGGAGGCTTTAATGTTCCCATAATTTCTGTACAGTACCCATCCCACGTCCCTTCTTGCTGGCACAGCCCAGACTTGTGACAGGTTCACAGAAGAGCCACTCTGGCAGATCTTTGATGGTGTGGACAAAAGATCTGGGCCTTGGTTAGCACATACCTGCCCCACACCTCCACCCTCAGTCTCATTTTATACAGATATCACTGCAGAAAAAAGACATTGTACTGACCTTAGACTGCACATAAATCCTCTACCCAAGAAGAAACCCTTCACTTCTATCTTCCCAGGCGCACCTCTGCCTCCTGCCCTGGGAATTGCTCACAGCATGGTCTCCTGCTTACTGGGCAAGTCCATCCCAAACAGACTTTTGCATTTTGTGTTCCCTCACATTACTGTTGCTAGCCACTGCCAGGCATGCAGGGCCAATGGCAAGTCTCCTGGCTTTTGTGGTTCCCCTGTGTCCTTCCCTTCGGCTGCTTCCAAGTGTTGTTCAGCAAGACTGAGCATCTGCTCTGGGCTACAGTCTTACACTGAGATGAAAGTCTGCCAGCATGTGGAAAAAGGCATGTTACTTGGATCAAGACTGAAACAGGCTAACCAGTTTTGTGCTTCCTAGTATTTGGAACCTGTATATCCACCCCTGCAGCACAGTGTGGCTTTGCTTAGGTATATGAGGATCTCAGAGAGAAATTACAGCCCCCTGTTCTTCTGAAGTCTGACGTCACTATCTTCTGATTCCCAGTCACAATCCACGGTGAAGGTCTGTGGTGGATGGTTATTGCCTCACATGGAGATTTGATCAAAGATGGTGTTACTAAAATGACAATCAGCAGAGAGGAAAGGTGTTTCACCGCTAGAGATTTCTGAAAAAATACTGCTTGAAGCAGAAGTGTTTTACTCAGGTAAAGCCCCATAAAGTCAGGACTATACCCCATGTGAGGGCTGTTGATAGTCCACACAATACTGCTACAGCAGCTCCCAAGTCACCAAGAGCTGATAAATGACACAGATTTTCTGCATGTACAAAAAATTTTGTGTTACTTACTGAGAAAGATTTTTAGACAAAATACTTTCTACAGACAAATTATGGGCAAGATCAAATTTTCCATTCAAGTATGATATCTAATGGCAAATCTTCTATTACGCCTATTCCTGAAGGAAGAATAGATTTACTTCATGCCAATACTTGGCCTGAGTCCTAGGTCCTGTTCACATTTTAACAGCATTGTTACAGGAGCAAAACTCTCCAGGGGTGCACAGAGCTTTAAAATCCATCTAGATCCACAAGAGTCATAACCACTACCTCCCCAAAAAGTTAGAACAGAGAGTTTGTCAGGAATCAGCTACTGCTTTGCACAAGGAACTTAACTGTCAACCTTAGACTGTGGTATCGTATCACCTAGTATTTCCAAGGACCAGACTTGGTCTGGGAGTCTGGCAAGGGGGATGAAGGAGGGTGGCACATCTTCACCTGGGACAGGTTCGTATGGGGAGAGCAACAGGTTCTTACATGTCTTTGTCAATTATGAACCCAAGAGAAGCAGAAGCCAAAGTTCATCTGCCGCATAGCAGGGCTAACTCCGTGCTGCTACACTGGATCCTTTTTGATCCAAACCTGTCCTTTGAGGCTGCTGTCTCCTGATGGAGCTTCCTTTTTGTTAAGTCAGCTCTGCCCACTTGTAATTCAGGGCTGTGCTCTCATGGCTGCTTTGAGTTCTCTGACTGCAAATGGTGCCCATGACACGGTGTCTCCGGTGTGATGGCAAAGTTGATGCTCTTACTGCTCTGGTGGACATGACTGTGTGGTATCAGAAGTAGCTCACCTGATGTGGAATAAGAGTGCAGTGGAGGAAATCCCGAGTGACACTGGCATATCACTAGGAAAAGGCACGGGATGGTCACTAAATGTACAGCCCAGAAGCTGGAACATGGGATAGCTCAGAAAGTTTCCATGATAATGTGTTTATGGCAGGCAGAAACGGGTTATTGCAGGGAGTTTCTGTCTCAGCAAACTCGGCTGAATCAGGAAGGAGTTCCGGGCCACTGAGGTTTCTCTCAGCAATGTGATGGTACAGGGGACCTCTCAGCCTGGTTTTATGGCAACACAGTGTGTTAGTGATGTCAGTGAGCATTTGCACTTACACAGACAACACCATCTAACCTGTCCCTCCACCAGAAATGCTGCTGCCCTTGAATGTCCAGCTGCTGAATGTGTTTCCTTAGGAACAGAGTGTAGGCATTTGTGTTAAATTCCCACCCCTGAGCTCTAAGAGAATATCCTATCCATCCACCCAGGAGCTAAGGTTTGGATTAACCTATTACAACAACTCTTTCCTGTTCGCTTCTGTTGAGCAACAACCTAAATACCGTTTACCAAAGGCAGAAAAGAATGCAAATCACCACTTACCCTATTACATGGGAAATACAAAGAGGACAAAAGGTGAACTTCACCCATGTGCTGAAGGTCCGAAGATCAGTGTAAGAAGACTGTCTCTGAGTCAGAACAATTCAGTCAACAAGGTAAACAGCAAATTCCTCATAAGGGAGAAAGAAAAGCAGCAGCTATTTCATTTCCTGATTAACTGAGTTATTCAGTTAACTACATCAGATGTAGTCATGCATTCTGTGCTTTCGGTACTCCTTCCTACCCTACCACCACACAAAATTGCTACAGACCCAGTCTGCAGCTGAGATTACTGATGCGTGAATTCGTGGACCAATTACGAAACTAGAAGTCAAGCACTCTCGCTCTGACTTCTACACTGAGATCGATGACTCTGGGAAATGCTTGTTTTTTATAACAACAGGCCTGGAATACTTACTCACCTGAGGAACAGAGCATATAAAAACTGAAATGCTCCTGTTTCTTGGTACACAAGAAGTTTTCCCAACATGAGTAGGAGACACTGTGGTCAAAATTGGTTCCATATGTAAAAATAAGTAGTGCTATTACTACCAAGTAATGCTATAACTGCCAAGCCTGTTATATTGCCATTCCCAGACATACGTGTTTATCCTTGTCAGAAGAGTGCAAAATTTGCTCTCACAGTATGATTTTGTTCAAGACACTCACTCTAAGCTCATTGCATTTTGCCACATTATACAAGTTATCATGTGAAATCAGCTATTCTATACTGCAAATGGCATGAAAAATTTTGCTATACCATTTCCCATTGTATTCATATTTTACCTACACAGTCTAAACACAGACTTCCTTACAAAAAAATCTTACAACTTAGTTACTCTTTCAGCTGGCCCATAGTGAGTCCTGCTACCAGAAAAATAATTAGCATGATTTTGACATTGTTTCTGTTGCCCACCCTAAAAGAAAATTACACTTATTTCTAATGGCCATGGAAATGCGCATCTAAGTATCTTCACAAGAAGTTTCACCTCAACATGAGGAAGAACTCCATGTTGAAGGTGGCAGAGCACTGGAACAGACTGTCCAGGGAGGTTGCGGAGTCTCCCTCTCTAGAGACATTCCAAAGCCACCTGGACATGCTCCTGTGTCACCTGCTCCAGGTGACCCTGCCTTGTCAGGAGGGTTGACTGGATGATTTTCAGAGGTCCCTTCCAACCCTAACAGTTCTGTGATTCTGTAACGGCACTTTTCATATGTGCTAGTTAACAGGAATTACAATTCCATCTGCTTCACTCCTACACATTCACGGTGCCGCTGTGTGTAAAGACAGTCTGAGTCTGGAGAAGATGGCTTGTTGCGTCAACAGCTTTAAACGCGCAGATTTGAGGAGGCGATAATGGTTTTGCTTTCAACACTAGGGCACTAGACTCACCTTTGGAAAGTGAAGTGTATAAACCCCATAATAGTTCCGTTACTGGCAGGTTAAGTTTCCTGAATGTGTGTTTTCCACATTCAGCACCCAATACACTGAAGATCAAGGGAATATGCTGTATGCAGGAACAGAAACACACATTGTGGCATTTGATGGATTTACACATAGAGCAGTAGAAGATTAGTGAGGATGCAACAAACTGGTGAACGGTACAGACATTGGTTCAACATATTTGCCTGCCAAAGGTTAAGAGTCACAAATTATAGCTGGCGCAGGACTGACTCTCTCTACACCCAAGAAAAGCTCCGGAACATCTTTGCCTGGAAGCCAAATGACACTGTCAGGGAATTCGCACTTATGTGTTTTATAAACTCTGAGATTTCCTGTCCTTGCGTGTGGAGTCACGAAGAGGTGCTGGTCCGCGGATTTATTTTCACAGACGGATGGACGCCGCCCGGCTTTCACCGCCCGCGGGGCTCGCAGGCACCAGCAGGGGAGGCTGTCGGAGCGCTCCGGTCCGGTGCCACGGCCACCGCACCGGTCAGGCGCTGCCACCTGCTGGGGACCCGCCCGTGCAGAGCAGCAGGGGCGGAACGCGGTCAGCGGGGCGGGCACAGCCCGAGGGGGCGCGCAGCGCTGCCCGCTGGCACGGACACGGGGCCGCGCACAGGGCACGGGCGCAGGGGGCGCGCGCACGGACGGGGCACGGGCACGCGCAGGGGGGCAGAGGCTCACCCCTCCGGACCGCCCCCCGTCGCGCGACGGCGGCGGGCCGCGCGGTAACAGCGATTGGTTGGGACGGGGGGCGGGGCCCCGGCTAGCCAATGGGCAGCTGCGCCTGTGGCCCGGCGCGTCGGGGCGCGCCAGCCTATGGGGAGCGCGGCGCGGGTGGGAGGTCAGAGGCGGGGGAGCGGCGCCCCCGGAACGGGAAGCCGGAGCGGAGCCGCTTCCCGTTGCCTGCCGTTGTCCCGCGGCGCGCACGAGGGGTTCCCGCGTGGGCCTGCGCTTCTCCCGCCATGGTGAGCGCTAGGCGGGAGCGCGCGGGAGGGCGGCGGGAGCCGGGCCGATACCGGCCCCAGGCGGCGGCCGGGAGCTGAGAGGCCCGGGAGCCGGGAGGGGCGGGAGCCGGGCGCTGGGAGGGGCGGGAGCCGCGGCGTTACGGACCCCAGGCGGACGGGCGAGGCGGAGCGGGAGGCGCTGACTCTATGCTTCCCCCGCCAGAGCCTGCCCCTCAACCCCAAGCCGTTCCTGAACGGGCTGACGGGGAAGCCGGTGATGGTGAAGCTGAAGTGGGGGATGGAGTACAAGGGCTACCTCGTCTCCGTGGATGGCTACATGAACATGCAGGTGAGGGGCCTGGGGCGGGGGCGGTGCCGGCCCCCGGCGTTGTGGATGGAGAGATTATGGATGCCTCATCCCTGAAAGTGTCCGAGGCCAGGTTTGATGGGGCTCTGAGCAACCTGGTCCTGTGGAAGGTGTCTCTGTCCATGACAGGGGGTTGGAATGAGGTGGTGCTTAAGGACCTTTCCCGCCCATAACCGCTGTGAGCCGGGGTGACGGCCGGTTCCTCGGCGGGGATGCGGTACCGGCTGGGAGCGGGGCCGCTCGGCCCTCCCCGGTCGCTGTAGCCGAGCCCCGGGCTGGGGGCAGAACCGTATGTGCTTTGTGAAGCTGCTTTTATTAATGTCGTTTGATTTTTTTCCTCATTTTCCTTTCAAGCTTGCAAACACAGAGGAGTACATAGACGGTGCGTTGTCTGGACACCTGGGTGAAGTTTTGATAAGGTAATTGGGGTATTTATTTATGGTGGAGGAAGGCTCTTTCTAAATCGTCTCACTGCTTGCAGCATTAAAGCTTATATGGGTGGGTGTTGTGTTTCTTATCTAATTAAGATGCCAAGTGTAGCTCTTACAGGAAGGCTATGAGTGTGTCTTTTATATTGAAGTCCCTTCTGCGAGGAGGAAAAATGAATTTTTGAATACATTTGAAGAAGTATTTACTATCCCTTTTGTGCTAAGTACTTTAGTTTTCCACATTATTGTATATCTGTGAATCCTTTGGCAGTGTATCCTAGTGCATTGCAACTGAAAACGTTTCACATGCTTGGAAGTTACACTTGACTGTAACTGTTCACCCAAAAGTAAAAATTTTTTTGTACAGCATTGGCAACCAGTTACTACATTTATAAAGTTGCACAATTTAATGTACTATGTGGAAAAGGTGTGCAAGGTCAACAGCAGCATTTTGTTTTGTAGAATTTGACTGTTGCCAGGCTGCATTCAAGAAAAATGTTTAAAGCGTGTTTTATGTGGGGAAAATTATAACATTTATAGCTAAGGGATCTCTTGGTTCTATTTACAGGTGCAATAATGTTTTGTACATCAGAGGTGTGGAAGAAGAGGAAGAAGATGGAGAAATGAGAGAATAGGTGTTTTGTATTTCTGGAAATAAACTTTTTTTTTCTTTTTTTGTTTTTTGTACTTTTGCAGTAAGGTGTTTACTTTTTTCCCATTGTGTTTTAGTACAGGGGAAGTTAACCCTTTAAAAAGTCTTTAATCTTTTATTGGTGCCCAAAAATCTAATGCTGGAGGAACAACAGATAATTGTTTCAATTTAAAGCTGAAAATATTAAAATGAAAAGCGACTATTTGAATACATTTAATCTTTAAACCTGTTTATAAGCCGTATGGAATTAGCTGGGAAGACTTCACTGCAGGTGAGGTGTGGAGATCTGTTATACCTCAATGTCTCTCAGAAATATTCTGCTGCTTTGAGGCATGAAGCTTGTAGTGTGGCAGTACAGTCATTAAGGAAGGACAAATTTGTATCAATTTAGTAGCCACACAGACAAACAAAAACCCTCCTGGCAGCTGTAGAGATCCACAGACTTCAGTGGCATTGACAGAGTTGAGACAAGAGACTGTAGAATGGGAGCGTGCTTTGTGAGTCTCTGCTGAAGAATGGAAAGGATCCCGTGCTCCTCCTTGGCCTGTTGTGAAGTAAGAGAAGATGTTCTGGGTAAAAGCTGCACAGGTTGTGGCTGCAGTCGGTGTGTGTGGAATGCATATCTCCAGGCCTCTGGGCTGGGATCACACATGCTTTCAGAGACAACTGGAGTGGTGGTTGCTTGGGGCTGCTTTAGGATAGAACACTGGTTATGTGAACTGGGGGAGCTTGTCAGGATAGATCCTGCAGAGAAACACCAATCTGTTTCTTTCTCATGTTGGAAGTCATCCCTGTAGCTATCCACATGTTCCTTTAATATTTGCATATGTAAGTTTCCATAAAGAGTAAAAAACCATTTTGGATGTACTTGAAAAGGTCTTTCATTGCTTAAACCAGACCTTTCTTTTTGGCAGCATGGAGGCTTCACGGCTCTGCTGAAGTACTCTACAGTCCCACTGGGAAAGGGAAAAGAGCTGTTTAAACTAAACTTACTATCACAAGGATAAATGAGTACTTTAGAATTGGCAGTGAGCTTAGGAAACCTCAGAACAACTAGATGTGTTCTTAGAACGCTTTTGGCAGGAATGAGAGGCAAAAAAGCATCTCTGGTTTGCAATGCAGCACATCCTGTTAACGACTTCATGATGCCACATCTGTTTTTGCAGGGGGCTGTTGAGAAATGAATCAAAACACTGAGAGATTTATTATGACCTTTCAAAAGACACAGCTGATGAATACTCTTATCTAGATGAAAACACTGTCTAGAAAAAAGTAAAAAAAACAACCCCCCCCTGAAAATGTACAGTAAGATGAATAATAGGAAAGACAGGTGGACTTATATTTTGGAAAAGCAAGGACTCAGAACTAAGAAAACAAGGGTATTTTTCTCATGTAATCTGTCTCCCTCTTTCAGACAGATAAGCTGCTTTACAGAGTCTTGAGTTTTCATCCTCAACAAGTGTGATCCCTCCCATAGGTTTACATTCTTGTGAGATTTTTTGTTGCACATGTTTTTGTGAAAGTTACATTCCTTAGACTTCAAACTCAGGCCATTTTACTTTTGCATAGCACCAGGCATCAAACACTTTAACTAATACCTTGGTGCATAACTTGAGAACCAATCTTGGTTTAGCTGTGCTGCAAAAATGCAGGCATGTGTTTCTCTTTGCTACCAGCAAGTGTTCCATTCATTTCAATGGAAGAACCCATGCAGATAAAGTTACTCAACAACTTAAACACGTGCTTAACTCAGATCTTGGTCCTAAATGGTGTGGAAAGAGTTACAGTGCAGGTGAAGATGAGATACTCTGAATGTATCAGAATAGTTGGAGCTGGACCTTAGCTGATATGGAGTAAGTCCCATAAATACAGATTTTTCATCTCTTTGGAGCAAGTCCGAAAGGCAGAAGAACTGCAAATACTCACTTATGTGTGTATTAAAGACACAAATAAAAGGGCTTGTGATTTTACATGTTAAATATAAGGTACATAAAGTAACTAAAAAGAAAAAGTGCTTTCATGTGATTAAGTTGTTCAAATTGTTTATAGGATAAAAGAAATTGGAGACAAAGTAGCAGGACACTCCATCAGGAAGATTATGCCCTGGAAAACCGTGTATTAAATATGGTAAAAAGTTAGGTGGTCAAAAAGAGCCTAGAAATAGTAAGGCATGACACATACCACGTGTAGTTTTGAGCTTTTTTGTGTGTTTCTCAGTTGAGTATAGGTTACTTGCTGTTTATTTTTTACTTGGAAACCTTCCCGTTACTAGGAGCATGCAAAAAAGAGTACACAACCTACCTGAGAAGACCCTAAATCCTTATCATTGCTAAGAGACAAAATGCTGCAAACTCCAGTTCTGTATTGTGCAGATGACAGACTGCAAAGAATGACAAGCTTTGGCCATAAGCCCAGATGCTGGAATTGTACCAGTTTCTATGGCTGGAGGTGCCCACATCCCACTCCTGACAGGACACAAGTGCACACAAGCTCTCCTTTCCCTTAGCTGCAGTTTTTGTGGAAAGGAAACCAAGGCACATAGGTTGGCAAGGTTGCACTGTGCTCAGGGAGAACCAAATTGTGTCCCCTGGGGCAAATTGTGGTGTTTCCCCAAAAGGTCTCCCCCTCCTTGGGCCGTTAGGGAATTTGCCAAAGACAGATCTGGGAACAGAAGATTCAGAAAGCTCATCTGAGCAAATGCAATGTTTCCATGGTTTGAGAGGTGCCAGGTTCTTCTACACAGAAAAAAAATTTTCAGAATTCACTTTCACTTCTGCAAAACTATGCAAAAAGTATTTGTAAATGTGATGTTAAGCTCAATCCGACATGAGAGAAGCTAAAGGTATATAACAGATTTGCAATTTAGTTTAGATCTATTTCACATTTGCAAGTCACTTTCATCCATGTGATGCAATTTCTGTGTTTGATCCTGAGGGTCTAGTGACCTCTGCTGCTTTTGTAAACAGGGAAATAGCATTCAGCAAATTTCACTAGTAATTAACTTGTGTTAAGGCATGCATAGTGTCCCCTTTCAGGACATTTCATCATGCTATGTGTATTATTGGAAAGGTCTATTTAGTGGATGAAAAAACTAATCTACAAATTTAAGGAAAATTTAGCCAATATTTGATTTGAGACTTGTCTCTAAGTTTGGGCCCTTTGTATTTAATTACAAGTTGTTTACAAGAGCAGACATTCTAATGTAGCTCTGACAGTGGATTTGAAAAGGGGTCCTTGAGGAATAAGCGTATCATATTCTCATGTAAAACACCAGCAAGAAGAGATGAAATCCCTTAAATCGATAACCTGATACTCAACTTTTTTATCTCTACTTTTCCTGGGATTTTTTCTCCCATTGTTATTGAAAATGCCACATTAAAAAATTATTTTCAAAAGGAACTTTCACTGGAGCATTAAGGTGATTTAAAAGCTCTAAGTTAGACAGGGTTTCTCTAGCACCCTACGGTCCTCTGTTTACATCTGGTGAATTCTGCCAGCATTTCAAAAACACAGCAGAGTATTTAGAATCTGTACTTTTTGAATCAAACTCTAGAATTTCCTGAGGATGCAACCTAGAAACCATTCCTGCACGTACCTTTCTGGGCAGTGTTCTTAAAAATAGATCAGGCACAGCATGTCAGAAACCTGACTGCAGTGGATTTACCTTTTTTTTCATATGCTGATCTATTGCAGAGAAAATTCTTCACCAGTAAAGAACCAGGGCATATAGAAATACACAAGCACATCTGTAAGTTTTCTGCAAACAGAATATAAGTCTTAGAATGAAATACACCCCTCTCTTACTAAGCATAGAATCTCCACCAATTCTCAGGATTTAAATCAGGATCTGACCTTGATTCTTGGAGAAGCCTAGAGCACAAAACTAATTTTTTTCTTTAAAAAGCTCACAGGTGTGTTGATCTTTCTTTTTTCCCCCTCCACCGCAGCATGCTGCATTTAATTCCTGATGCAACAGTTGTCAGCCCACCACCACTACTTAAGCATCCCTCACAATGTGGTGTCCTTCTGCCCTTGTTACGATGCTGTTGCAAGGTTCCTCTTTGATTTCTGCTTTCAAACGTATATATACTGCTGGGGAATGCCAAAGTCAGCAGCAGGAACTCCTGGAAGAGGTAAAGCACCCTCTACCAGCTCTCCTGCCAATCTTCTGCATGCCTAGTGAGGGTTTAGGAGGAAGACAAAAGTTATGTCGTGGTGCAGCATTAAGCCAATGGAGCAGCATCAAAAGATAACACCCAACACTATTGTAGTTTTACTCACTTTTCAGGTTTGATATTAAATACAAATTACTGGGCTGTAGATGCAAATCTTGCCTCATTTGCAAACAAGACTTCACCAGAAAGGCTCGTTCAAAGGGCCAACTGTTTCTGCTGACCAGTAATATGTATATGCACATAGATGTGTTACCAGCATTTTAAATCGATTCTCTTTTTGAAAGAAAAGAAAGTGTCTGAAGAAGATTGCCACCCCGGGAAAAGTGTGTGAGGGACCACTTGTTCAGAAAGACACTCCATTTTCCAGCTGGGAAACACTGGAGTCCTATAAACGCTATGAATACGTGAAGAGAGAAGAAAACCAAAAAATCCGTGTTGGGAGTAAATATTTGCTCCCTGATTCTCCAATCCCTCGTTCTGTAGGGGGCAGCAGAATCGCACAAACCTCTCGTTATTGGAATGGGATAAGTTAGTGTCTGCCGGGATAAACGAATGTCTGCCTGAACATCTGGCGCGGTGGGTGGGAGGTGTTGTGGTACCTCGGGGGTTGTTGCTGGGATGCGGGCAAGGTGGTGGGCGCTGACAAACTGATGGATGCTGGAGAGGTGATGGACGCCGGGAACGGGGCACGTGGGCAAACAAACGCTCCCAGATCAGAGGCTCCTGTTTTCCTGGCAAAGAGAAATCTCCAGGTGGTGCTGTGAGGACTGAGAGCCGCGGGAAGCCCCAGCTGGAAAACCCGGTGCTTCGGAGCTGATCATGAACCAGCGCGATGCACGGATGTTGCCACGCGATCCTGGACCGAATCAAGCACAGCATCCCGCGCCTGGAGCGGGCTGCGGCAAAGTTAGGGCAGAGCAAGCCGGGCAGGGCCAAGGCCGGGTCCGGAGCCGGGGTCGGGCTGGGGCCGGTGCCGGGCGAGGCGGGGCAGGGCGGGGGGCAGGAGGGGCGCTCGGCCGCGCCGCCCCGGGGGACTTTG
>VZTI01001648.1:2407180-2477903 GCA_013397865.1 Struthidea cinerea | reverse complement strand
CCTGCGGCGGGAAGGCGCTGCCGGCCTGGGCGTGCTGCGGGGCGCCAGCCTGGTGGTGGGGCTGTGAGTGCGGGGGCGGCGCGGCGCGGGGGGAAGTGGGGAGCTCCGTGCCAGGGTGGAAGGCATCCCCCAAGCGCAGTCCAGGGTTCCCAGTACCGTCCTCAAACTCCACTGGGAGAACAGCCCCAAAGAGGCTATGGCTTCCCAGGGCACGGGGCGTGATTCAGGTCCAGGCAATCGATGGCAGTTTGATTTCTGTGAGGGGAAGAGTGCGCTGCAGATAGATACCTGCTGGAGCAATGCTGTATGCTCGCTGATCCACAGCAGGAAAACAATGTTATCTAGCAGGAATTAGAACAGAAGAGTACCGAGGTGTCGTCCAGAGGGATCTAAGCAGAGGACAAGCGTTAGGCAAACAGCTTGAAACGCATGGCATTACCCCAGTGTTTGCTGTGCATCTGTAAAATCAGCAAACCACCTCCACATGTGCATCTTCAGTCCTGCTGAAGGTCCTGCCCCTATTGTTCCAGGAGCTCTGTCGTTGAGCACTTGACTTTTAAGTAGTCTCACATGTTCTTTGTTCATTGTCTGTGTTTTGCAGGGATGGTTGTATTAAGGCTGTGGGCCAGGCAGATGTTATTCGCAATCAGTTTTCAGAAGCAACATTTGAAAGGATAATTGACTGCTCTGGGAAGTGCGTGTTACCAGGTAGGTGTATTTTTCATAATGACACAAAGGAAGAGCACTGCCAGCAGGTCGGCGGAAGTGATCCTGTCCCTCTACTCAGCCCTAGTGAGGCTACATCTGGAGTGCTGTGCCCAGTTCTGGGCCCCTCAGTACAAGAGAGACATGGAGCTCCTGGAGCAGGTCCAGCAAAGGGCTACAAAGATGGTGAGGGGACTGGAACACCTCACTTATGAGGAAAGGCTGAGGGACCTGGGTCTGTTCAGCCTTGAGAAGAGATGACTGAGAGGGGACCTCATCGATGTCTGTAAGTATCTGAAGTGGGGGGTGCCAAGAGGATGGAGCCAGGCTCTTCTCAGTGGTGCCAAGCAATAGGACAAGAGGCAGAAACTGATGCACAGGAAGTTGCACCTGAACATGAGGAAGAACTTCTTTACTGTGGAGGTGACTGAACACTGCAACAGGCTGCCCAGAGAGGTGGTGGAGTTTCCCTCACTGGAGATATTCAAGGATTCTTTTGGGCTTCTTGGTGGAGCTCTGTCTCCTCCTGTTTTGTCTTTAGATCTGTTCCTCTGTGTCATAGATCGCAACAGGAATGTAGCTGGCCCACAGAGTGACTCTTTACATTCACTGCTCTTTTCTGTACTCTCTCAGCCCATCAGCCATTCAGCCACAGAGCTCAGTCTGTCCATCCTGGCCACAGATGTTTGGAGGTGAAAGGGATTTTAAATCACATACTCTGCAACTTTGCCTGATAAAAAAACCCCAAAAGCTGAGCAAGTTTTTTGCATGTTAAACTATCCAAATGGTGTTAGCACATGAGCTGTCAGACTTCTGTTTCTCTTCCAGTGGCCTTGCCATTCAGCAGTGTCTAAGTGTAGAAAGGCTCACACTGTACTAAAGTGTTGCTAGAGGAAGTCTAGTGTGCTAAGCCCAGCCTAAGGAGTTTACCTTTTTTTAAAGAGGACAGGTTTCAAGTCTAAGGAACTCTTTCAGAGTTTGTTATTTGTCTTTTCTTCCACAGTTTGAAAACATCATCAAAATAACATGAAAAACTCAGCAATTGATGCATTTACCTGGAGACATTTTGCATAAGGTGTCAGACCTAAAAAAAAAAATTGAAAGAAAATAGCCTCTGAAGAAAATCCTAGATATTTAGCTGGTTGGATTTTTATTTTTCTCTAACCAATAGAGACTTTTTAGGGGAACTTCTGCTGTCTATTTAATTTGCTTGCATGTTCATAATCTTGGGTCAACCCACTACACTCTTACACAGCGAAGTAACTCAAGTGTATATTTACTTTGTTTTCTTTAGGCCTGGTAGATGCACATACACATCCAGTGTGGGCTGGTGACAGGGTTCATGAGTTTGCAATGAAGGTAACAGCATAAAATTACACAGATGGATTTTTCTTCCTCCACTTTTTTTTTTTTTTTAAATGTATAACTATTTCTACTTCCTAGTGACTCTCATCTTTCTGTTACAGAAAAATATGTAATTTCTGTTAGAAAATCTGCCTGAGGGAGGAGGGATGATTTTTGAATACTGGTAGGCTGAGAGAGGAGTGTACCTGCCTCCTTTGCAGCCAGCTTTGATATATTTTTGCATTAATTGAAGCAATATAGGAGTGCTGCCTTCTATTACCATCTAAATCTTGATTTTTTTTTCTCCCTTTTTCTTTTCCACATAAATGAATTTTGAGCTAGAGATCGGTTTCCCCCTTGGACTCAGGGGAAAGCAAATCTTCAGAGTAGTTCTCTTTGTGCCACTTCTTACATAATTTCTTCACTTAAGTGGAAGGGAGAGAGAATAAAAGGGGGAGGGAGGAAGAATGAATGCGGTTTCTTTTTTCTCCTGTTTTTGTCTTTCTCACTGCAAAGAGACCTCAAGGCACTTTCCAGTATCTCTCGGATGGAAAACGCACAGTTCATAGCTAACTGTATTGGGGGGGGTGGGGGGGTGTTTTTTGTTTTCTTTTCTTTAACCCAAGCTGGCAGGTGCATCCTATATGGAGATCCACCAGGCTGGGGGAGGGATACATTTTACTGTGGAGCACACTCGGAAGGCCACGGAGGACGAGCTGTTCACCGCTTTCCAGCACCGCCTCGAGCGCATGCTCAGAGCAGGATCCACGCTGGTGGAGTGCAAGAGTGGATATGGCTTGAACTTAGAAACCGAGCTCAAAATGCTGAGGGTGATTGAACGTGCTAAGAAATCCATGGATATCGGCATTTCCTCAACGTACTGCGGAGCTCACGCTGTGCCCAAGTAACAGGACTTGACTTTTCTTTCTCTTGTTGAGTGCTGCTGCTTGGTGTTGAAATTGGCTGTTGTTTTCAGAAAGGTTTCTTCTGCCTCGCTCCTAAAGTACAACATACTTGAGAAAAAACAGCCAGTATTTATAGGAGGCTCTCCTAAATTTTAATTTGAAGGAAGGCAGGGGAACATTATTTAATAGCTCCTAAATGCCAACATACGCTTAGCGCAGAATCCCTGCCTCCAGCCAATGCTCACACTGAACATAATGCATATCAGAGGGTTTCCTGTACAGAAAGCTCTTCTGCTTGCATTTGCTGCTATCCTTCAAGCTTAGTCTCTGCCATGAGATTTTATTTTGGCCAGCAAACAACAAAAAATACCATATTTAATCCTTATATACCTCCATAAACAAAGTTTAATTATGCTTCCATTCAATGAAGACTTGCATATATCTTAAAGCTGTGAGATGAGTAGAAGATTAAACTAAATGCATTTAATCACAATTATTCTGATGGCTCAAGTAGACGTATCATAAAAATCCTTTCTCACTTTTGATTTTTATTTCTCTATGATGAAAAGAACATCTTCATGTTACCAGATTTCAGTGTGTGAAGGAATTAATGAGGAGTTTTAGCTGGATATTTTGACATACTAAGTGGTAGGCTGCTGCAAGACAAGGCGTGTGAGATAGAGGCAGGCTTATTATGTGGCAATGTTCAAGAGATGCTCATTAAAAGAAAAAAAAGCATACTCCAAAAAAAACCTCAACCTCTCCTGACATTCAAGAAAACATGACCCAGAAAATATTTTTTGCAATCTAATTCTTGTGTATTTGGAGCAGGATGGTAAATTATCTTTTGTCAATTTAACTATGGAAAATGAATCCTGTATCCTCTTCAGCAACTGGAAGATGGTTAAGAATAAAGTAACTAAAATCAGCTGAAAGCACCAACTACTTCTTTTGAGAAGTTCTACTAAAATTTAGAGGACTTAATGGTAAAATAAAATTGACCTTTAACCCCAAATGATAGATATATTTCTTAGTCCTTCCTTTTTCCCTCCCCTAAAAAGCTTTGGCAGGATCTCAGTCAAAATCCTGATTAATAGTCTTTCCCACCAAAATGGTTTGAGCATTTCTGTGAACCAATTAAATAAATTCCAGTGTTTTTACAAACATATCAGCTCTCGTGTTAGAAAGACAGATGTGCCTTCTCATTCTCTGCACACTTCAGTCCCCACTGATGCACATCAAGCATAACAAAATGTAGTAGTAGTAAGGATACTGTATTTTAAGTAAGGAGAAAAGGTAATTGGGGATTTGAGGAAATTTCCTGAAGGAAATACTGAGTTATCTGTATTTTCCAGTTTGTGTCTTTTTAAATCCTCTCTTCTCTTTTCAGCCAAATGTTTGTGTCTAGAATATTTTTCTTGAATTTTGTGCTACCCCTCAGACTCTGGCTTGGGTTTTCGTTTTGACCAGGAGGAAATCTGCAGTTCTTCCTTGATCCCTCCAGTCATCATTTTGAATCCAATGCATGATTTGGGGGATATCTGATTTTTTAAAATTATTATTATTTTTTATTAGCAAGTGTTTTTATTGGGCCCTTTTAAACTTTAGCAGGAAATTCAAAGTGGTTTCCTGAGCAGAAGTCTTCTGCATTAAAACAACAGCAGTTTTGTTTTGCATTTTGGGGCACTATATCCCTCAAAAAGTGAAACCAACACTTAGTGTTTCCCTCTGTTTTGTCTTGGCTCTGGTCCTTATTCTTTCAGCCCGAAAGGCTGAAATTCTTTCTTTCCTCCAAAGGCTGCTGAGTAGAAAGAGAAAAGGGAGAAGCCTTGGCATGGTCAGAGGCTGAGCAACATCAGTGACTGTTTCAGTGAGAAGTGAATGGAAGAAGGGCTCTGCTTTATAACCTTGTTTATAAATTCAGGCAGAGTTTGGCTTCTCGCATTGATTGCCATTGCATGACTCCCAGCTCAGCCATGTGGGGCACTCCATAATGCCGGGGTCTGCAGGCCTTACGGTGCCTGACACGAGCATTGGGCTTCTCAGACATTTGGCTGCTGCTCATCCCTTGTCTTTAGATACTGAAATTCGAAAATGCTAACTCAACTGCATGTTTTGGGATGTTTTGCTCTTTCTAAGGCATTTGGTGATCTCTCCTGGGTTATTTTTATGTAATAGAGGATTCATAAATGACTCTGATTCTGGCAAACCAAACCTTGGGAAGCCCCTCTGATTAGAAACAGTTACCTGTCCCTCACTTTGAATGATATAAAAAGAGGAGAGGTAAATTAAAAATAATGACTTATGCTGCATATCCCCTTTGAGTTTTGATACTTGAATAAAATTTTTGCATGAATACCATTTAACATATTTAAATACTCATTTACATATTTTAAATAATTATATTTGAGAATACAGTATAAAGAGGTCAGAATATATGAATAGGAAAGCAGAAGAATTTGTTTTAAAGTATCCCATATCTTTGTTAGCTTCCAAGATGCCAACCTTACTAATAATATTCAGTAATACAATCTAATATTCTTTGAATGGAAAGTAACTCATGTTGGAGAGTACATGAATTACAATTGGGTTTAATTTTTTAATTTGAAGTTTTCTTGAGGGATTCATATTTACATAATTTCCCAAGTAATCTAGTAATTGCATGTATGGCTTGAATGTGTGCCAGACTTCAAGGATGTTACTCATACGGCTCTGTAATATTTTCTTTTCATTAGAGGGAAAACTGCTACTGAAGCCACAGATGACATTATCAATAACCACCTTCCTAAACTGAAAGAACTCAAACTAAGTGGTGAAATACATGTTAACAATATAGATGTGTTCTGTGAGAAGGGAGTCTTTGATCTGAAGTCTACAAGGAGAATACTTCAAGCTGGAAAAGATCTAGGGTTACAGATTAACTTCCATGGTGATGAACTCCATCCGATGAAATCTGCTGAGGTACGTCTTTCTTAACATTCGTTTTTGCTCCAGTGAGAGCCCAATCTGTGCAAGAATTTGCACTTTTCAAAACTGAGATTGTTTTTGCTAAGACTTTATGAAACAGACCATTCACAGGCATCATTTCTGTCAGAGGATAGGAAGAGCAGTCCATGCGCAGCTTTGGAGTTAAGGACATGGGAGGAAGCCTTGACCTCTGGGACTAACGTACACTGGCTAATCAAACATTGACTTTGCTTATCTTCCACATGGGATACAGACCGGGAAGGTGGATATCCATGAACCCAAGAATGACAAAAACATGGCTTCTTTGCAACTTGAAAAATATTTTTTTCATTAAATGTCCTGTTAGAAGCAACAAGTCAAATTGCAGTGAGCACAATCAGCAGTCTCATTCCTCAGGTATCAGTATATCTGAGCACACTCAGAGAGGTGGTTTAGTCAAGACTAGGTTCCCAAATGTCTTGATAAAGAAAGTCACTTTGAAACCATGTTTCACCATCACTTAAACATTGCTTCCTCCTTGTGGGGTCTGCCCATGGTTAATCTCTGCTGTATTTTAAAAAAATGCCACCAAACCAAACCAAAAACTTGGTTGATTATAAAAGCCTCTTTGGCTTCCCCATTGAAGGCGTCATTCAGTTTTGTGAGCTATTTTCTGATGGATCCTTTACGAACAGGAGCTGGTAATGTTTTCATCCATGGCTCTCACACAGTTTGTGTGTTAGGCTGTTGAAAACACCACCGAAGGTGTGCTTCTGCTCTGTGGGTGGATAAAGTGATCAACTTTTCCTGCAGTAAATTAACAAATATTTTTCTTTGTATTCTGATTGTTCTTCCAAGCATTCTTTACTGTTTCTCTTCTGGTAAATTTTGCATTAAAAGTGAATTGTCTCCTCCAGTTATTTGGAAACAACTTTTTTTACTGAATTAATTGAGAATAGTGAGTAATTTGCTTGAAAATTTACTTAGCTTGGAGCTGAACTAGGAGCCCGGGCCATCAGCCACCTGGAAGAAGTTAGTGATGAAGGTATTGTGGCGATGGCAAGAGCTAAGTGTGCTGCTGTCCTTTTACCAACAACAGCCTACATGCTAAGGTAAGGCCACTAGGAAACTTTTGTAACTGCAGGTCCATGTGTGGGGTTTTAGGGTCTTTTGATGTAAAAACAAGCATCTATCTATGCCTTAAGGATCAGTCTGAGTCAGTGAAGACAATCACAAGTACAGAGGAAATGAATGAGCCTCCTCATGTCTTCTTTCTGCTGGAAATCCTCAAAAAGCTGTGAGATTACTGAAAAGCCTCACAGTAGATTTGGAATGGCTTTAGAGCACCTATGGCTAAAACTTCCTAGGGAGTGTATTTCCTAGTGCCCACCCTGAAAACACCTACACAGATTAATCCAGCGGCTGAATGATTTTGAAATGGTTATTCCAGATATTGAAGTTATTGAAAACATCTTTTGCATTATAATTGCTAAGTGAAAAGATCTCTACTGTATGCAGATTAAACTCCCAGTCTCAATAATTGGGAAGCGACTGTTGCATTGCATGTGCCACTGCTCATATTTGGGAGCCTGTCTTTGAAGCTGTAAGAACTAGAAAATTAGGTTTTTTGTGAAATGGAGATTTTAATCTTGTAAATTCTGAATTGTCTGAGGTTTGGATAAATACCAGAATTTCAGTGGCCTGCAGCCTGATGGTTGATACTGGCTGCTGCCACATGCTGTTACTGCAAAAGTTGTGGCTCACACTCCCCATTTATGTTGTCCATAGGGTGATAGGTTGGGATGCAAGAGGAGAATTTGGGCTTTCATCTCCAAAAGGATCAGTGTAACTGAATGCGTGAATGTAGCCAAACTGAGAGATGACTTTTGCCCTTGTAAATCATTGTATGATAACTAAGCAAATCGTACTGAAACGTTTCTTTGTCCCACTAGACTGAAGCAACCTCAAGCAAGAAAAATGTTGGAGGAAGGTGTTATAGTTGCTCTTGGCAGTGACTTTAATCCTAATGCGTACTGTTTTTCAATGGTAAGATAATCCTAGTACTGAAACCACAGAATTATGAAATTTCTTACTAGTACAACTTGTGTGTAGGTCTCGCACAATTAAAACTGGTTTCATATGCACAAGGAGAGCTGTATGCCCCGCACAGACAGCTGCCTGTGCTTGTTTGTGTGCACTGGGAGTTTTCGCCAGAAATTCTTGAAACCAGAACGGGTTCCATCCTTCATGTGCACTGAGAGGCCTATTCAAAATGCTCTCACAGCTACTGATTTTAGAGTTCTTGTTTTGGAGTTGGCGAGATTTATGTTGTGCAGAAGAACTCCTTCTGTTGTGCAGGGAAGAAGGAGAGTGCTTAGGGATTTGATGCATAAGCAGCTTTGTGTTCCTGGTCACTCCCATTGTCCCCTTCCTTGCCTACAGCCTATGGTGATGCATCTGGCCTGTGTAAACATGAAGATGTCAATGAATGAAGCACTGGCAGCTGCCACCATTAATGCAGCTTATGCTCTGGGCAAATCAGACACCCATGGCTCCTTGGAAGTCGGCAAGCAGGGGGATCTTCTTATCATAAATTCATCAAGGTTTGTTCTTCCATTGGCATTTGCAATGTGCTTTAACATTAGTTATCCTCACTGAATAAAGGGACACTGGTAGCATTTCAGACCCACTTCCATTTTCCCTAATTACTCCAGCAGAAAATAAAGCCTAAGACTTTTGGGGCTGTTATTACAAATAATCCATGCCTAATTACAAATTATCTAAAGAGAATATGTGTTTATTTTGTGGAAGAAATTCTCTACTGGTAGACTTACTGTACTCATGCAGCAAGAGACATGTAGACATGGAATAGTGTTTTCCCATTTCCAAGCAAATCTTATAAAATTGCCTGGTATGCTGAGCATGTGACCTGCTCTTATGCAAGTTATATATTCTTAAATATCTTGTGTTTTTAGGTGGGAGCACTTGATTTACCAGTTTGGTGGACATGAAGCATTGATCAACTATGTTATAATTAAAGGAAAAGTCGTCTATGAAAATGAGAGGTGTGAGACAATGAGCAGCTACTGAGAGAAGGCAGTAATTTAGTAAGGTACTAAAATCAAATTAGCATGGAATATTTCCAAGCAACAGATAGATCAGATTTGTGTTTACCAGTAAATTGTTTGCCTGCTCACCTTACTGTTATTCAAATAAACCTTACCAAGCATTACCCATTTGGTGCATCTCCATGTCCATTGTCCTTCTCTCCAGCACAATAAAATAATTTCTAATTGTATCCATCTTAAATAAGTTTCCAAAAATGTTTTCCTATACAAGTAATCTATACTATTATTATATTTGAAAATAACCCAAACAAACTGGCAATGAGTAAACAAAGTTTGGATCCAGGTAAGATTTACTGGGGAGTGTGATGTCAAGTAACATGTGACAGAGGGCCATGGGCTCAGGCATGCACATTTGGGATGGCCCTTGGCTGTGCTGGGAGAAGATCACATGCAGTGTCATACAGATGTTCCAGAAAAGACCTGATTTTATTTATTCTAGGCTGAATCTGAAATAACAGGGGACGTAATTGTTTGTGGGAGTTTGAATGTGATTCTGATAAGTTAAGTATGGTAACTCCTACTCAAAGCCATGTTGAAACTTAGGAGCCTAATTTTTTTAAAGCACTCTTTCTTTTATCTTTCAGCTACTACTTTTTTTTTCCCCACAGCTTGTACCATCATTTGGGAATGTAATATGTAGAAAAAAGGATGATACAGCTCTGGAGAATTGAAGCTTTTGCAGTATTTAAGCAGAGGGTCTGGGGTAGGAGGGTCTCTGAATACACATGAACTGAGACTTTTCTTCAAATTTTCAAATGGGTGGTGGCTGCAGGTGCAAAAGGGATTTACTTTCTGAAGGTGAAGTCATAAAACTACACCTGACAAGCATGAAGAACTTCACATCAAAAATAAGTATTGATATAAGCAGGTGACATATAACCTGCGATACAGAGCAGAGTGCTTTAGTGAACCAGACCTTTGAGGAAGGACAATGGTCTCATTCTGATTAACAGATATTTGAAAGCCATCACAAACATGTACGAGCATTATTATGACCTCCTGATCTCCCTGAGCCTTGGGCATATCTGTTAACACCCAAAATAGGCAAGCCGTCCCCTGTAGTATCTTTCTTCACGCTTTATTTGATCCAAGCTAGCCAACTAAATCAGTTTTTAAAACAATGTAATAGCATTCCTGCCACCTGACGTGTTTTCCTGCAAGCAGATGTTGTACCAGATGTGGGTGTGGAACTTTGTTTTTATAGAGCTTGAAAGAACATCTCAAATATGCAATTGCATGGTCCCCTCTGCCCAAGACAGCCTTCACAAATAATGTTTATACAGGGATTTGGGAAGGCTGTCAGGGAAGGAGTACAGGCATTTATTGAATGCAGCGTGCAGGCAGAGTGGTGCCTCTCAGCTCTGCACAGGCACGGTGCAAAACCTGAGGCCACCGTGCTGCAGTGTGTGCTGGGGGTCCCTGGGTCCCAGGCAGCCAAAAGCAGAGGTGAGTGGGAAGCAAGGCCCAGAATCTCTTCTCGGAATGCCCATGGCATTTCGGGCCCAAGATTGCATAAAGGAAAGCCTCAAGTATTCTCTTTCTGAACAGGCATAGGCATTTGTGGCCTGAAACTACTGATGTGAGGGGATTGTGCTCTCATGCACAAGTTCTCATGGGAACCATGAGTTTGCCCGGCCAGCGCGGGTGAATCCAGCAGCCATTTGGGAATGTGCCCCAGGGCTGTAACTAGTGGCAGTTTGCAGTCAGAACATGCGATTTTACTTCAGGGGCACAGCTGGCTTGAGTGATTCCCAACAGGCAGCGATGCCGTCCTGCAGTTTGTGGCACTGTGATCCCCACAGCTGCCAGGGAAGGCACACCCCTCCGGAATGCAGGAAGCTGGTTTTCTTTTAGCGTGGCTCACTTCAGTGATGACATCCACAACGCTGGCTCCCACAGCACGGGGAGCAGGACATAGGTAACGTGGGCGTAGGAACTTCTGCCAGCCTTGCTGCTGAAGGAACCATCAGCCTTAACACAAGGCTGAAGGCAAGTGGTGGATCCTACAAGATAAAAGCCCGTCTGTTTGTTCTCACACTTGTTTTTAATTAATACCTGATTTTATACAAATTGAAACAGCTTCAGGGGGAGATTGAGACCTGCCTGCTACAGAGAGCCTCGCACTGAAGGAATAGGGACTTTCTCGGCACGAGGGAGAGACGGGATGGAGATGTTGCACATCAGGTGCAGAAGGAAGGAGCTTAGCTGGGAGCTCATGTGCCGTGGGTACCCTAGTTCCCAGGTCTTCTGGCCAGGATAGGTGTCTCCCTGCTAGGTTTCCAGAAGGCATGAGCCCTCTCCTCAGGGCACGTTTAACATGGCAGGTCTCAGACACCCAAAGGCAGCCCCACACCGGTGCTTTGGCTGCCCTGTGCAGCATAGCCAAAGCTCATGCTGAATGCCCCACAGCCAGATCAGTACTGCCATGTGATCACTGCACCATGATGTGAAATCCATGTCCTGACTCTTCCCTTGCAAAATCAAGCCTGTGCCAGAGGTCAGTGCTGTAACACAGAGCACACTCTGTCATGATCCAGTCTATGGGGACAGGGCACTTAGTGAGCCATGTGAGTGTAGGCCTTGGCGCTATTGCCTCAGCACTGGTTCACATTCACCACTCTTATACTCCCTCTTTCTCCTTTTCTGGCCCCTGTGTCACCTGTCCTATTAATTTCCAAATTAAGCTTTTGCTTTACATTTTCATTATCACACACATGACAGGAGAATAGATTGCTACAGCCATATATGAAGCCTCAGTTTATTGATTGCAGGTGACAGCCTACAGCTCTTGGAAAGCTGCATTAAGTGTAGTCCATCACCAGAATAGAATATATTTGATCTGGAGCAATGATCTCTATAGCACATTCCTATGCTCACAGCTTTTCTGATTTGTGAAGCACCTGCTCTAAAAATGCTCCTGTTATACAAGAACCTGTACCTCACACGAGATCTGTAAAAGAGAGAAGAATTAAGTGTAAAGATAATTTTGCTTGTGGCAAAATGAAGGGGATCACAGCAATTACCCAAAGGGGGAAAAAAAAAAGGTATCAGGAATATTGAATTTAGGCTGTTTGGTATCATTGGAACAGAGGAAGAGAAAACAAAGAGTTGACAAAACAAATACTGGTTTCAGCAGGAGTCTGAATGATTTGTGTTCAGAAGTTCATGAAATTCAGTCAAAACCACACTATCATGACAAAGTTGTCTTTCACACATGAGGAAAGCAGTGAGACTTTTCTTTACTATCTATTTGTGCTCCTGAGTGAGACAGTCAAGTCCTCTGGGTCACCTGGAGAAACCACACTGAGTTTGAGTAGAACGGCCATGGTCAGGTAAGGTTCTGGAAAGGATCTGCTCTCTTCCAGAGGATTGCAACTCTTAAAGTTCATTCTCATGCCTGTGGTCATGACTATCATCTGCACTCATTCTCAGCGATCCCAGGGAGAAAGCTGTAGGTGAAATGGGTCTTGATTCAGGGATGTGTTCCCTCCTGTACTTTTCAATGTAAGGTTTAGCCACTTCCCACACCTGTGAAACAAGAACGTGAAACAGCAGAGTCAGAGGCAAAACAAAAGGTCAGCTAAGACACCAATGCATGAGTTCAGGAAACCTTGTAGAAAAGTTATTGGGATAGAGGTGGCAAAGCTATGTAGATATGCTATATGGGATGAGCAGAACCAGAGAGGCAGATAGAGTGAGGTTTAGGGAAGAGCACATGGATGGAGTTGACAAGGGATGGGAAAGGATACAGCTCCAAGGGGACAAGGTGAAAGGATTCAAGGCAAAAATATTTTGTCTTGTCTTGTCTTGCTACCAGGCTAATGCTCTCTGTGCAATAGCTGGGAGAGAATCACTGCCACTTGCTACAAAACCACTTGACCATGAAGAGGATAGAGCAGCAAAAACAGCAGCTGGCAAGGACAAAGAAAAAGGGTTCTAGACAATCCTATGGCACAAGCCAAAAGCCAGCACTCGCCTTCTGGTCCACGAGCAGCCTGTGAGCTGCTTCGATGTCTGGGGCCATGAAGCGATCCTTTATCCAGGGCCTGTAATGAGGCATTGGGCAAACATTAACCACCACTGCCAGCAGCTGCTCTCCAGGCAGGCAACCTCTGGGGAAGGTGTTTATCTGATCTTACCTCACCACGGAGCGCACAAGGTCGTAGACCTTCTCCAATGGGGTTGTTGTTCTCAGAGGGCGTAGGAATTCAATGCCCTGGCAGGCGGCGAGCAGCTCGATAGCCAGAACTAGGAAACCAGAACAGCGAAAGGGATGTTTGGCAGGTACAGCTCAAGGTGAGGTTTCCTGTGTAAAGCTATCCCTGGCTTTTGTTCTCACTGATATGATGTGGTTTCAGGCAATGTGAAAAACCAGTGGATCCACATGCCCCAGAGAGCCAGCCCAGTGGCAGGACCATTTCATGGATGATGCTGGGGGCAGTATCAAGCATTTCAGCAAGCAGATTTTGGGTGCTCTGTCGTACAGACCTTTCAAGTGTACCAGGAAATCCTGGTCACCAGAGTCTTAAATCTCTAGGAATCTTATGCAGGTTAACTTGAATACTCAAATTAATGTCCATCATAAATCAGAAAATTTCTTCAGCACTGAGAAAAGAGGGGCCTGAGCTAAAAATGAAAATTCTCCCTATAAAGCTTGCAAGAGCCCACATGAAAACACTGGTAAAATGACAGCACTTTGGAAGAGAGTCTTTTGTCTGGAGATGTTTGCACTGTATCTGCCTACCTCACACCTGGTCATTACTGGTATTAGCTCCTCATTTTCATGAGTCAAGGTCTGTCTGGAAATCAGGACTTTAATTTTACCTTGTTCCACGTGTTCAATAACTCTCAAAGCTTTTCTTGCAGCCCATCCTCCCATGGACACGTGATCCTCGGTAGCAGCACTGGTTGAGAGAGAATCCACAGAAGAGGGGTGGCACAAGGCTTTGTTTTCAGAAACTGCAAAAATCCAGCACAGTGAATGTAGGATGGAATGGGCATGAAACAGCAGAAGCAATGGACAACGTGCAGATAAGAGCCTGTCCGCCAACCTTAGGTCCAACTATTGCTCCTCTTTTGAGGATGCATCAGTATTTTACCTGGACTGAATAATTTGTAATAACCGCCTTGAAAATTACCATTGCCTCTGAAAACTAACCAACATCAGTCTTTAGGTGCAAATGTTAATCAAATATGGAACGACTGCTCACTCTTCACTCCCCCATCTCCAGGCTTGAGTTGCTGCAGCTCACAGGCCTGAAGGAAACTGAAGAAGAAGAGCAGACAGCACAACTGAAACACAAGCCTGGTCCTGCCTGTTGCTCTAGGGCAACTCTCTGTAAAGGGCATTGGCTCCCTCTGGTTTTGGTCACGAATATCGCCCCTCCCCTGTTTTCAAGAACACAGCTAGAGATCAGCATCTGGTCTGCTCATTGCAGGTGAGGCATTTTCAGAACTCCCTCTAGAAAAATGCAGGAGTGTGATACAAATCCTCTCTCACCCTCGTCTCGCTACAAGGCTGCCCATGTCCATGAGCGTGACACCACTCCAGCTTTGAGACCCAGGTGCAAGTTCTGGACTAAGTTCTCATGCTGCACCCAAAAGCAATGGCAATTTGGCTGCAGGAAAGGCCTTAGGCACCATTCAATGACAATTCGAGGTTGAGAATTGCTCTTTAAAAGAGAAAAAATTAAGTCTGCATTCACAGCACTCTGGCTGCACTGGGCCTTTTCTTTCTGAAGCCCAGCGGGATGCTGTGTAATGCCCTCGCCAAATTAGCAGCTTCAGAAAAGCAACAAGAGCAACAGAGAGGTGGTGACACCAATTACAAATAAGCTGGAGTGACATGGTCTAGGACCAGAGCCCAGCTGGCAGGTGACAGCAGGTCCCAGAGAGGCTGCCTGTGGCCACCGCAAACAGCTCGGTCTGGCAGGCACAGAGCTGCTGGAGTGGTGGCAGACAGACACATCCAGCGGCGTTGCAAAATGTCTGCAAATTTTTTGCAGCTTTATCTATTAACCCTGGGAGTGAAAAACATTAGCTGGTATGCAAACAATCCAGAAAATGGCAGAGTGATTTAAAAAATATTAG
The DNA here is from genome assembly GCA_013397865.1 of Struthidea cinerea. Classification (NCBI taxonomy): domain Eukaryota; kingdom Metazoa; phylum Chordata; class Aves; order Passeriformes; family Corcoracidae; genus Struthidea; species Struthidea cinerea. The sequence goes on along the minus strand of VZTI01001648.1, from coordinate 2,462,785 downwards.
TGATTAAAAATAGGTTAAAAAAAATAAAAGGAACTCAAACTTAAATTCAGATAAAATCCTGGCTATTTTGATCAGGATGAGATGATTTTGACCCATGGACTCCTAGTGTCAGCAGAGGCAGGGCTATAATTTTCATTTCCCACAGCAGAAATCACAAACACCCCAGTATCTGTCACACCAGATTGCAGGAGTGTGCAGTGAAACCTGATGCCATGTAACCAGCTGAGGCCTGGAGCCATCCTAAACTCTCCCAGCCAAAAGGTAAAGCTTCCAGCCCTTAAACAAGGGGATGAGCATTTCAGCTTCTCTTTCAGACCCACTTGCCAAACCAGCCTCTAGGCAGGGTTCCTTTAGCATATTGATTTAGTTAATTCACTTGTTTTTCTGCAGAATGTTTATCTACACTTTTATCTGATATCCTCTGTTCCTGTGTTTTTTTGTATCTTGTAAAATTTACTCTCTTCTCATAGCATGTTTATGTTTATATTGGCTCATGCTTCCCTGAACCTATGAACTGTGGTATCCCAGCGGCCATCAGGTTTCTTGCTGCCTTAGTCATGGGTACTAGAGGAAACACTGAACTGATGTTTAATTTCAGTGAGCTCCCCCAACAGCCAGCCCTGCAAACTCCGGTCTGCTGAGGACTGTGGGGTCTGATGCTGATGTACAGACCAGGCTGTCAAATGGAGACACCCATTACTGAGGGCATCAGGCCACCTTTGAGACAAGCCTTCCCACCAAATTCCACTTGAAGAGTTTGCACGCTCAGAGCACTGAACATGTCCAAGGGTCAGTGCAGAGTAAGGAAGCCTGAGCTGAAATAATTGCAGCTGCACTCAACACTCACACTTTACGAGACAGCAAAAAACATGTGGAGAAAAGACAGAAAACAGGAGCCAGATACCTTTGTGTCTACTATTAGATTACATTTGTCTTGAAAGAAATCAGTCTTTCTAGCTTGCTCTCTCTGTGGTATTGCTCAAGCACTCACCCAGGGCAGCTGCTGTGCAGTGTGCAATCATGAAGCCTGAGTTCAGACCTCCTTCAGTGACTAAAAATGCAGGCAGTTCACTGAGTGAGGGGTTGCAGAGCCTCTCAATTCTTCTTTCACTAATTGCAGCGAGTTCATGCACACCAATTGCCAAATAGTCCAGAGCCTACAAAACATCTCATTAAACCAGATGACAGAAACAAGCAAGCAAAAAAGCCAAAACAGAAACAATTTTTTTTCCTTTCTTCAAATGCTGAATTACCTTTGCAGGATATTCACCATGAAAATTTCCTCCAGAAATGGTCTCTTCTCTTTCAGCAAACACCATCTTTAAGGAGAAGTTGAGGCACACACAAGTGAAATACAGTTTACATGAGAGATATCTGAGGTAATCAGAATATCTTAACTGAAGGAGTGTTTGTGCTCATAGGCTTTTATGTGCAAGCACTTTATATTGCATCCACACTTCCACTTTTCAGGAAATGAAGATACAATGTCAGTTCTTCAAACTTGTAGATACAATTTTGATATGTATTTTTTTCAAATAAGCTGCATAAAGGGAGGTCTTTGATGGAAGGTGGGGAGAAACCCACCTATTCAGATCCTAGCATAGATTTTCAGTTCCTTGATGGATCTTCTCCATGACAGTTACAATTTTGGACAGATTAGAAGCCATAATGCTTATCAGCAATTGATATGATGCTATGTACAGCATCATTACAGTGGTGACAGAAATGCAGCCTTGCATTGCCGTGCTGACAGAAATCCTCCAGTGCAGTCATAGGGAAAGGAAGAGAGGTTACTGTTGCAAACAGTGGCAATTATTGACCACGTTATTTACTGAACCCGCTACAGCCAGTTATGACTTTTTTGCCTCCTGTGTGAGTAATTAGACAGAAGAAAGGAATAAAAAAGGCCAAGCAGAATTTTACAAAGTAATAAAGTAATCGAAAAGATACAGGGTTGTCTGTGGCACTGTTGATTTCGGTCGTTATTATGTCCTTCACGAAAGTAATTGTATCATTTACAATTCCATGGACCTAGAACAAAAGACATTCGTGCCTGAGCTTAGTATCTGCACTTAGTTCAGGGTGCTGACTGAGTTGCAGGGACCCTCTTTCCCGTCATCCCACTCGACTTTCACACATGGAAGATGGTGTCGGATTTGTTTTAACATGAGGAGCATCACTGCCAATTCTAGACACTTGAAAGATGATATTCACTATTATTATGGCAGTTTTGCCGAAAGAGTAATCTGAATATGACATTCTTTACTTGTTTGGGTTGGTTTACCTAAATGGAAGATATTCATTCAGTGGCAGAAGTGTTACGAGGGAACAAGTAGCCTTACAAAGACTCCCAGAAAACAAAACCTCTTATTAATTAATTGACTTCCATTAATTCCACTGATTTAATAGCTTTGCTTCTTTTAAACATGTACAATTGAGTTCTTCCAATATGTTTGAGATACTACACTCTGTTGGCTTTTGGAAAAACCCAGTTCATGTTTCTAATACCAATGCAGAAGAAAATCCCTACAAAATCTGCAAGCATGGAAACTAGCACTTTTCCTCTGCTTCTGACCCCTTCCAGATCTGAACACAGCTTTGTTAGTTGCTGCCTGACGGGTGCATGCACGTGATCAACAAATTACATGTCTCCATTATTACAATTTTGAAGTGAAGAAGAAGCAAACTAAAGCCACTTCCTCTAACAGAGTCAGACAGCACATAACTGACAGTATTTCTGAGGTGGATACTTCACCATAATTTACCTATTGTTATAGAAGGATACAAAAGTCAGTTTTTACCTGAGGGCAGCAGCGCATTGTGTACGCGTCCTGAACTCGGTCACAGAATCTATGGCTCTCTGGAAGAAACAAGGGGGGCAAAACCCAAATATTCCTTACACAAAAGCATTGTGTCCTGTTGAGGGACCCAGCCTGTCCTGGTAACCTGAGAGGGTGAAGGTTAAGATTGTTCACCTGCTATTTCTGATGGATGATGGTCAGAATCTAGAAGGGACCTGAATCGAAAGGCCACTTCAGCCTGCCCTCGATGTGGGCGCACTGCATGGATATCTAGTAAGACAAGTTAGATGGTTAGGCTTTGCCTCCTTGTCAGGAGCTGTTCAGCAAACAGACAGGGATGCCCAGTACCCACCAGTGTCAAAGGCCCTCGTTGTACCCTTCAGGACTTCAAGTGTAAGGGCAGCGATGATGTCAGCTTGCCTCGCTATGGCCCCTGCTCTTTCAACCGCCTCACAGCCCAGTGAGGTGATCATTTGTGTCCCGTTGATGAGGGCCAGACCCTTCAAAGGGAGAGCAGATGTTAAGCAAAGTCATTGCAGCTATTCCACACACTGTGACAATTCCCCATATCTGTGACAATTCTCCTTCCCACATGAAGGAGTTAAAGACCTTTGCCTAGCTTCTTGGACCATCCTGAAATCATAAAATGCACAGCTTGACTGAGCATCTTTGCTATGTAAAGTGTCAATGCTCATGACCCCACTAAGTCACTGCAGACACCCTTGGAGCACCAGTAGTTCCAAGCAAGTCGGATACCTGCTTCAAGTCAGTCATCTGACCTCCTGTTACGGCCAAGGGGCGGATAGGTACCTTGAAGCTGCCTCTTAGACAGCTGTTTCAGGATGGCATAAAGTGCTTTCTGAAGGAGCCTGTCTGTCTCCACTGACCACAGAGCCAATCTGAACGCCAAGCTTGGGTCTGACATTTCAGGTCAAGTAGGGTGACACTAGGAGAAGTGAATCCCGCTCCTGACAACACTTCATCAATATCCTTCTGAAGCTTGATTTAAAACTATTAATGCATTTAATGCTTTTATTGTACATATAAAGCAAATAGTGATTGACTGTGCTCATTTTCATCAGCTGACATCATTATACTTTATTACCTCTTTAGGTTTCAAGGTAATTGGTTTCAGTCCATGGGCTTCCAGGACCTGTGAAGGAGTTTAATGCCAAGGTAATTAATGAAAAATACTCTTCAGTAACTAAGTCACTCAAACTTAAATGTTTCCATGAACAGAAATATTAACAAATTTCTTAAATGATGGGAGAAAAAGAGCTTTATATCAGAAACATATAACATTTTTTTTTCTGGTGGGCTAAATAAAGGGCTTCCAAACTAGCACCTTATTTCCTAGTGCCAGTAGAAGAAGGTAGCAGGAGCACTGAAGTAAGATACTGTCGCAGCCCATTAACATCTTCCATGTTCTAGATGACGGGAGAGGGCAACTGGAAACCTCTTGGGAAGGCAATTCTGCCTACACCCTGCCTCATAGCATTTTGGCTTGGCATAAATTATTCCTTTTTAAATGATCCCCTAATCCTTTCTATAGAAAATCTCTAGTGGCATGAGGAGTCCTAGCCAGTTTATTCTATACATGTCTATTCTATAGGGCAATTGCTCTTGTAGGAAATGGAGAAACAGCATAACCTATTTCTCATTTAATCCTCTCATCCTTTCCAACAGAAGAGGTAATGCATCTCAGAAGTGTATAGCTATAACTTCTGGTCTTGAAGGTCCAGGACATACTGCTTCCTCCCTACTCCTCTCCCTGTGTAGTCCTCAATCTTTCTTCAGTCTATAGTGATGTACACCTATCAATTCATGAACAAGTCTGGTATTCAAATATTCATGGATAGGAGTGATAGGTGTAGCAGAACAAACTACCATGAAAGACTTTGGAGGGGCTGGACTTGGAGATACTTAACACAAGATCAATCTGCTGATGTGTTAGTGACAGAATAACAATTGATTAAAACCTAATTCCATTCTAACGCTTCCATCTTGTGAAGGAGAATGATATAAAGGCTCCTTGTAACCCCAGTTAGTTTATCAAAAATAAAATATCCAAACCTATGTATTTACTAAAAGCCCTTATAAAATCAGTAGAAATTTTACTGCGAAGATCTTGCCTCCAGTAAATCTCCAGGTACTCTCAGCATTTGAGAGGTGATCTTGGGTTTGTTAGAAAAGCATTGATGTTCATGCAGCTGAAGATACAGTAATAATTCTTTCAGCGTTGGTATCATATCCTGTCCCTTTCTCCAGTTCATAAATGATGTCACTGTGCTATCTTGTATTGCAAAACTATGGCATGATATGTCTTTAGGGCTCAATAACATGCTGCTTATTTATGTCTCCTCCAGTGACATGTGGGTCAGTTATTACATTCTCCATGGACTCACCTTCCTCAAATTAGAGGATGAGTAGCTAAAGGCAACCTAGTCCTAATTCAAACTTGTATAGAAAATCCAAAGACTTTTACATGTTATTAATCTGAGCAAAAGCTCTCTTTCTCTCAAAGCTACATGCTATTTGAAAAATGAGTCAGCAAGCAGAAAAGAAACCAAATCAGCTGCACGAATCTTACATATTTAGCATCAGCCCAGCCACTCTTCGGGGACCACATCTTTCCTTCTCCAATTAATCCCAGAGCAAGATGAGAGAGGGGGGCCAAGTCTCCGCTGGCTCCAACTGTCCCTTTCTCTGGGATATAAGGAAGGCAGGATGCTAGAAAGAAAACAAAAATCACTCATTTTAGAGCCTTCCCATGATACACTCCTTGGAAAACAGAGAAGCCAGCTCGTAAGTGTGGTCACAGTAACATCCCGCAATCGTGGACAACGTCACCAACAGGACTACTCTCATTGCAGCCTGGGGGACACAGCCCAGGGTCATTGCACCTACAGCAAGGCAGCTACAATGCTTCTCATCTCAGCTCTCCATCTCAGGGTGACCACCTGGTGTGGACAAAGCTATCTCCTAATTTCTTACTCCACTAAACACTGGGCTATTCTTAGAAGCCATCTTTGAGCCCTCTTCTCCCCATCCTACTCCTCTTGGCACTGAAACGTGGAAATGAAGGAATGGAGCCTGGGAAACATCAGAAGAAGCAAGGAGGGAACCTGTCTGTTCCTCTTCTTTTGCAGAGCTAAACACTGAATTGCAGCTCCTTCACGTGCTGCAGGAGGAGGAGGAGGAGGGTGTTACAGAGTGCAGCACAAAGACTATTTTTTGGGGCTCACATAAACAAACATGGCTCTTCTCTCATACACATGGTCTGTGGTCTCAGAACAATCTTCCCAATCTACAGTTTAGGAAAAGAAGAGGAGAGTTGATCCTAACACTGACATTAGCCAGAAGGTGCTCTTTGCTTGGGAGGCCCCACCAGAGGGGCCATCAGTGGTCATCAGCTAATGAACATCAGCCACTGCTTTGGGTTCTCTGCCGCAGCATCTGGCAAGGGAGGGAAGGCCACCCAGCTGGAACTGCTGTGGCAATTGTGGCCATGCAAGCTGCTGACTGGCCATGGGCTTCTGTGTGGCTGCCTTGTAGCCCTTGTGTACAAACACCTCTCTAGGTCTCAGGGGGTCTGCTCCCAAAACCAGGTGTTGCTTAAGTGCCTCTGCTTCACAAACACCAACACATGCAGTGTTCTGTATGGTAATAGCCCCCTCTTCTCTAAATCCCTGTATTCCTAGAGATGGTGGCACACACAATACCACCTGACAGGACAGAAGAGAGAGAAGACAGAGAACAGAGACTTGAGCCTTTGTAAAAAAGCTTGCCCAGAGTCATGCTCTTAGTCAAGATTAGTCTTGAACTAATTATCTGACCTTTCAGAGGCTCATTTCCCAAATTTCTGCCTGTTGCATCCCTTTATCTCAGCCTTTCCAGTCAGTTAAGCTCATACCCCAAGTCCTTCAACAGAGCAATGGTCTCCAGTTGTGAGCTTGTACAGCCAAGCTCTAGCTCTGATCTCTTACAACTACCAAGTTGAAAGACCAACATCTGTAGCTTGACCCATTGAGCTACACCTTTTAACAAAACAGTTAGAAGGAAAAACAAGAGGGAAAGGAAGATTTTCTTTAAACATCTTTTTACCGTTAAACGCTTTAATAACTTGCTCAAGGGTTTCTAGGGATATTCCACTGTATCCTTTGGCTAGGACATTGATTCTCAGTGCCAACAGCATGCGAGATCTCTCTGGGGTCAAAGGTTTTCCCACACCTGAAACAGTAACAGAACCCTCTTGGTTACTCACGCGCTACCAACAAGGGCAGAAAAGGGAAACACCAAGCAATCTCTCATTACCTGCAGAATGTGAACGAACCAAGTTCACTTGAAGCTCCCTACAGAAAAAAAAATATGTTAAACCTCAAAAAAAGTCTCATTTTTTTTTTTAAATAAAAAAAGGGTTTTATTTTGCACAAACCAGAAGGAATTCCTGAAGCAGCTCTCTCATTTAACCCCAAACCATACAACTACAGGGTCGAACTGCTCCCTCTTCTTCCTTTCCTGAAAAGAAAGGGCAGGTAAGGCTGCACACACAACATACCTCAGATTACTGTTTGGGATGACAGTCCTGGCAAACTTTCCAAAACCTGTGGTGATTCCATAAACAACTGCAAGAAATGTACACTGCTGGTTAAGGAGGGAACCTGATGAATTCTAAACAATTAATAGTTAAAAGCAAAATTATTTACCCGTCTGTTCCTTTACGATCCTTTCAATCACTTCTCGTGATTGTTTGACTTTAGCTTCAGCTTCGGGTGTGAGCTAAAACATAAGTAGTTCAAATATTAGCTTATTTCTCATTATTTAGTTGTAGAAAAATAAACATATAATTTTTAGCTGCGTTTGTTCAGAGTTTTTACCTTTATCTTGTAGAGTCCTTTTCCTAAATTGACCAAGTCCTCCGTTGTTAAGCTGTTGCCATCTAAAGAAATATACTACACCAAAGAACCACCTTTTAGTTTGGGATATGGATACATATAATATTGCTTAATAATCAGTATAAATAAAAAATACAGTCAAAACTCAGCAATGACAGGAAGCTTCTTCATGTTTGTTCATAAGACAGGAACCCGGGTAACAAAAACATAGTAAGCACATTATAGTTTAGTTTCCTACACCCAGCCAATCTAATAGCCCCTGCTTTTGTGAATGCTGCACTGGATGAACTCTCAGCATTTTCTGGTGAGTAGCAGGATTTGTTACCAAGTTGTAAAATCATTGGTTATTCCTACCTGTTCTGGTTCTCGGTATTTGCTGTATCTGAAAGTTTTGTAAAGGAAAAAAGGGCAGACAGGATTTCACAGGTAGTGAGCACTCAGTTACAGCCGGCAATGTGTTTCAAGAATGAAGGAAGCAATCTAGAAAATTACAAATCTGTAATTGTAAAAACTTCACAAAGCACTCAAAAAGGATACAAATGAACTCCTTCTGGTTGAGATGGTATGAAATCTGGAGACATTATATCTCCTTCTATAACTAGAAGAAATATGCAGAATAAACACATACAGGATTAAATTGCATTCTTCAGATGAGTTAATTTGTTATTTATGACAATTCATAGCAGTAAGAATTCTGATTTCCAGTTATCATCCCTGAACATACTTGTTCGCTTCTGGGAAAATAACAAAGAAGTATGTATTTATTTAAGGTATTCCAAAGGCAAAGGCAGAACAGCTTACACTATATATGACAGCAAATACAGAAGATGTATATAGAATCCTGTACCTTCTAACTTTTGTGTAGTTCTGTTCCTAAAAATTAAATATTCCTAAATTATTGGGCATTTTACCATAAAAACTGCAGACAATCTCTCAGGTGTAATTTTAGATGAATCTAGATAAAACCACAGTTTGCTGACTCAGATGACAACACAGTCACTCTGCAATGCAATGCTTAAGGTTTTGCTTACCAACTTCAACAAATTCATTGTCCTCTAAAGCATCCCCCACGGTATCATCAAGATCCAGCAAGCCAAGTCCCTTGCACCTTCGAATGTAAAACTTTACTTCTTCCACCGAGGCAAATCCCCCATTGTCAGGTTTGTTTTTCATGTACCGTCTCACAGCTTCCTTTCCCAGCCACTCGATGGTGTTCGTGGAGTTTAGGCATGGCACTGCCAGCCATTCTCCTCGGACATGCACCGTGTACCTTGGCATGTTTTCTCTCCAAAAATTGTTCCTTGACCACGAAGGGCTGCAGCCTGCAGCAGCCTCACATTTACCACGCGATGGCCTGAAGAGCTGTGCCTATCTGGAGCCCAGTGTTGCAATTAGATAGAGGCAAAAATCCACCCTCAAAATCCTCACCTTTGTAAATAAACGAGATCAACGTGTTTGGCTGACTTCATCCAATCAAAACAAACCCAGGGAACACACCCTTTTCACAGAAAGGCACACACCCCCCAGCTATTGCCACAGGAATTTTATTCCGAAGATCACATCAGGAATATAGACATGAAAATCCAGGAGCTGAAGCTTATGTAGCAGGAATAGATAAATTGGACTAAGATGCAGTGCAACTGTTCTAAAAATATAAGGGTTTAACAAGAGTTAACAGCTATCGCCTGGCAGTAAATCACACTAACAAAAAACTCCACGAGGGACGGGGCTGCAAGAGAGGCACCTTGGGAATATGGGTTGCTCATGGCTCTTAGGACTGAAAGAGGATTGTACTATAGTTTTATATCTCTATCCAGAGCAGGATAAAAGCAGGCAGCAGAGGCAGCAAGCCTGCTTTGGTCGGTCCCATGGTCAAGTTTGAAAACTTAATTTTTTTACTGTAGGTAAGGAAAAGATTAATTAATTTCTATAACCTCTTCCCTTATGCTCTGGAAGATGTTACTAGAACAGGTATCATCAAATACTAGGCCACAGCTGCACACTATCAAGCCCAGTGCCGCTATGTCATGCTTTTTTGCAGGCAGAATGTGCAGAGGAAAAGACGTGGAGATACCTGTTAAGATGGTGCCAAAAAAAAAGTTTAGCAATAACCATGTACACACAGAATCTGAAAATACCTCTGTTTTTTAAAGGCAAAGCAGCAACACCACTCACAGTCCATGCTACCCACACTAGTGCTCCCAAACAAAGGGACAACCTAGGGTTTAATTATTGTAGGGAATGTTAACTTGGGACCCGTCGGTGGGAGACACTGTCCCAACAACCTAGAATCATGCTAGAGAAAGCTATGCCTGACACAATTTTCTTTTTTCTGACTGACACCAAGAAACCGGGATTATCTGGCAGCATGAACTCTAACTACCAAAGCGCTATATATGATACCTGGGCTTTTACAACAAAATGTAATTTACCCCAACACTAGTGACCTAAGGCCTTTATAAACAGTTTTCATTGCAATCTGATAGCTCAAACCAGAGCCTGTTAACATCAGATATCCCTTCCTCTGACCAGAGCTCATGCTCACATACACAGCTGGGGGAAGAAGGAAGAAGCAGGACATTTGGAGTGATGGCATTTGTCTCCCTGAGTAACCCTGCTCTCCTGGAGAAGGTTGAACAAGTGCCTGCCCATGGGAAGCAGTGAATGAATTCCTTGTTTGGCTTTGCTTGCGTGCACAGCTTTTGCTTTATCTGTTAAACTGTCTCTCTTTATCTCAACCCATGAGTTTTCTCACTTTTACTCTTCCAATTCTCTCCCTCATACCATAGGGGGAGTGAGCACCTGTGTGGGGATTAGTTACTGCCTGGGTTTAAACGACAAGTTGAAAGCTTATACAGATCAAAACCCAGAAATAAATCAGCTGAAAGGCTCTCCCCTCTCATCCTAAGTGCTAGTATTAAACCAAACCTTTTGCCACGACTTATATTGCCACCCTCTTCCCCTAAACTAGCACTTTTTGGTTTTGTCACTCCTTGACAGGGTTATCCCTATGTCAACAGATTTAATTTATGCAAACTGATCATCTCCAGGAAAAGCAGTTCTTGTCAAACTCGCTGCAAAACCCAACCTAGAGATGGCAGCATTCGCCACAGCATCATCTAAACCATTGGCTTGAACTGCTTGACAAATACAGGAAAAACAGCTCTCCCATTGTTTTTAAACTTATCTCTAAGTTATTATATTGGCATAAGGGGTAGTGCCCACAACTGGTTAAAAATGGAAATATTAGAAAAATCAAACTGGGTAAGGAAAGACTTGGGCTTTAGCCCCTGCTGCAATAATAAGTTTTGAAAATACATTGTGAGTTGAAAAACCATTTCAGTCTTCATTGTCCTCTTGGACTCACAATAAAAATTTCTCCCACAACAAAGAAGAATAAATAAAACTATTAAATCAAAACTTTTTGTACAGATCAATACACAGACAAGTAGGGAATGAAAAGATTTATTTTTTAGATACTTGAAGTTTTAACACTATGCTATGGAAAAGAATGTTGTGCACAAGGAGCCATACCATCCACCAATTAATTTTTCATGTTTTCTAATTCTATCACTGACAAATGATCACATCTCAGAAGAGTTTTTGTGTATTCTAAAAATTGCTTGTAACAAAAACATTCTCTCAATTCCAGAGATGTAGCAATTTTGCTGCTTTAGTTGGAAATGCGAAATAGAAAGTACTGAACTTGATTTGGAAAATTAATTTTAAGTTACATTAGTACTAAAGCAGCAGAGCATTTTATGGCATAATCAAGCACGCACATCAACAGTTTGGGCAATCAGTCTCTTCCTTCAGCAACATGAAAATCTCAAAGAAATCAGTACATTTGTCACTGGTCCTGCTTCAAGTCTTTGCCCACAAGCATTGAAGTGACGGGGTGCATAGAGGCTCTATGCTCCAAAAATGTCTTGACGGCCAGATCCCGACTCTTGTCAAAACTGTACAGGTCCCTGTAAAAGAAGGAGTAGGGGGAGGCACCATTACAAAAATCCGGGAAAATAATACAACAGGGATTTCCCCAAGGTTTTACTTTTCCCTCGAAAGCCTCGCCTTAAGGTGCATGCTGGGACTAAGCTTTCTTCTATGCAAAAAAATGTCAGCAAATGGAAAGCGCCTCTGAAGATAAGCTTGTTCACAGTATACAGAGAATTCTGTACTATACCACTTCAATGTGTACCATAATGCATTTCAAGTATTATACATTCCATTATACCAGAGATGCCAACAGCATGAGCTCCTGCAAATTGGAGATTACTTTTACCTGAACAATGGTCGAGTAAACTTCATCCTGCCCTGATCTGTTGCCATTTTCAGAGCCAGAGGAATAGCTTCTTCCCACTTGGACCTGATACAGAGGCGCAGCCATCTGGAGGCGGAAGAAAAAATGTGCACTGTTAATTTCATTTGTGGTAGTGTGGTGGTTGGTTATCTAATGGTTCTGTTTCCATAAATGCTTTGGGCACTGCTGTGTCATCATGGGAATGAGACATGGGAATCTGTTGGGGTGCACTATGTGCTGGAAGAGAGGTAGGCCCTGAGGGTAAGAGAGAGGGCCTCTTTCCTGGGCCCAGAGGTGACCCTGGGAGTGCATCCAGGTCACCGGAGACGGACTGAGAGAAGTTTGTGTGTTTATGGACAGACTGGGCCTATGAGAAGTGTTAATTGTAGTTTGTGGCCTTATAGGGTATTGTTTGCCTATTACCATAATAGGTAAAATCTGTGTAATACCCCAGGTGCTTGGGAGACACTGTGGTGAACATCTTTCCTGTTTATATGATGCTATATGCTGTTGGGTGCTGGTATTTAGGGAATTCTGACTGCGCAATAAAAGGCTTTGCATTATTCCACCTGGTAAGTAAGGTCCTTGCCCATGCGTCAGTACTGCAGATTCTACCTAAGTTCAACCCAAAATATTCAGTGTTTGACTAGCACATTACAAACATCAACTTTTTTGTAAAGCAGGAAAAGATTGCAGTTCCTCCGGAATGGAGGACTATTTTCTGCAGCTATGTATTTTTTTATATTACAATAGTGTCCAGTTGCATCACTCAGAACTGAATTATACAGCACTTGTCCCATTTGACCAACGGGTAAAACAAACAAACAAAAACCCAAATGAAGTGTCACCAGCTACTGGCATGTGCTTGCTTTGTTTTAAAAAGAAATCAATCTTGTTACAAGAAGTACAAAGTATACAATATGTTCAAAATACTTTGTTATCAGGTCATCAGGTTCCTTTGCTAGCATGCCAGATGAAAATAAAGAACAGCTAATCCACTGTCCACTGAGTTCTTCTACTAGGCTATATTTGCTCAATTTGTAAGTAGCAGGATACCACTCTGATAAGCATGATACTTGCACACGCATTTACAAAGCCACAACAAAAATCCCAAACCCAAACCCTGCAGCAGTTCTGTAAAACAGGATGTCTCAGATGAAGCAGGACACCTTGTTTCAAGACAGCATTTAAAATTTGAAAACTGCCCATACTAGAACAAACCTGAATCTTATTTCAGAGTTGTTTATGGCATTGAAATCATATACTTCCTGCATGCGCTGGACATGTGACAATGGAAGAGGTGCCTGAAAAAGAAATTGCCAGAATAAGCCAGAGGAAGACTTCAAGCCAGACACTTCAGAAATAAACAGAGTAATTCAAGAAGATTGATGCTACAAAGAAATTGAAGTCTTACCATGATAAATATTTCATTTGTTCCTTTCTTCTTTTCATAGTGTATGGGAAGGGGCAAGGAATAAATATCACCTAATTCCTACATTCAGTACTATCGAAACATTCAAAACAAAGTATTTTTGTTCAGTTTTATTTATAGCTTATTTGCTATAACATCCAATACAAATGGATTCAAGCACCTCATGGTTTTGTTTGTAGCTTTCAATCCAAAATACTCTGTATATTGCTCATTAGCTGAAGAGCCAGACAGAATAAGGGAGGCAAAGGTTGAAGGTTTCAGTAACTATGTATGGTGAGAGCAGATTAATTTAGAGAAACTTAAAAGAAAAAGAGTAACTTTTTCAAAGCACAGTAGAGCTTCTGTGTCTGCTTTTGTGACACCAGAATCAAGTCATCCCAGGTGTGCATTTACCTCCAGAAGCAACAGTGCCAGGAACTCAATTAACTGATGAGATGACATTTCCTTCAGGTCCGCTGAGCTGAATGAGCCCAAATCACTTTCTTTTGCCTAAAAGAGAACAGTTACTTAATTTTTAATAGGTATTTCAAAGTATCATCAGGTGTAATTTTCTGTTTTGACATCCACACTTACTGTTGAGTCATTTCACATAAAGAAGGTACTGATTTGTATCTGAGCAGGATGTTACAATAAGGGGGAGGGAGGGACTTAAGCTGCTGTCTTATGTTTGTATTCTTCACTTATTTTCTCTCCACTGATCTTTTTATCTCCACTGTCTTTCTGTTAGTTGAGTGAAAAATCAAATACTTTTTTGCAACAAAAGGAAGCTATGCTGAATCCTCTATTGGTTGTATAACTTTTACGCTTAAAATTAGAAAATTATGTGGTATTAATTAATATAATTTATGTACCAGTTTTTGATGGGAAATGCATACTAACTCCAGTATACCATAGAGGAACTACTGCTAATGCAATAAAATAAATAATGTAGAGGTACCTTGGCACTTGTTTTTAAATCAAGCCATAATATCAAGGTTTCAAAAAGAATATTTTCTGCTTGGTTACTACACATATATAACAAGAAGCTGGCTCTGTACCTTGTTAAAATATGGACTGCACTTCACAGACAGAAGTCACAGCTAATCCCCAGACTCTATGATGAAGGTCTAGTCTAGGAAATGCAAAATCCCTGGCAGCCATACTGTGACTATAAATGCAAATGAGAGATTTCAGGAAAGAAGGGCTCACTTTGTGTAACAGAGAATTAGCTTTTCAAGATAGAGACACCTCAGCTTTCTTTAACCACTCACTTGGATCCATCTTTGGCTCAAGGCAACGCAAGCATTTGATAGTGTCATATCATACCTGTCAAATATTAAAAACAAAGGTTCATACAATGAAATAATCACAGAATAAAAGACTGAAAATGTTAACAGTGACTATTTTTACTCCTATATACACTTACATAGTACTAGGGCATTTTTGAATAAAACATTTATAAGAAGACTTTCACCCTGTTTACAGACTGCTTCATGACTGGGAAATCACATGCAATCTGGAGAAGGAAAAGATGAACTACAGAAGAATGCAGCTTACGTAGGCTTCACTGGTGGCATTCCTGGAGCATGAAACCACGAGTTCCAGTCAACTTTATCAAGAACATCTACCTACAAAGCAACACAAAACCTTATTAAATTTTAAATGTGATTTTAGGAATTTTTTTTTAATTTGAGAAAATGAAATCTAGTTTCAATCTTTTTATTTGTTTTGATAACATTCCTCCAATCACCCTGGAGAATCCTATACAGATTACTTCAAAACAAAGCAATCCCCTCTAAGGAAAGAAAAAAAGAAGCCATCGTAGTGCAAACCCATCTTCGTAAGATGCCAGATTACATCTTATTAAGTTCTTGAAATAAGAAAAGAAATATAAAGAGCTAGTCTTTAAATAAGTTCTGACCTAAGTCATAATTTAACATAAGTGAAAGGTTTCAAGCAATCAGTTTTAAATACTACCCAACCTTATCCTTGAAGTAGGAGTACAAGAAATTCTTCCAGTCCTCCGTTACAATGCTCTTATAAGCAAACTGCTGAACATAAGCTTTCAAGAAGCCAATGAAGACATCTAACAGTTAAAAAAGAAAATGTTTTAGTGTTTGAAATTAAGGTGAAAACCAAAAACATATAAAATCTGACTAACGCTTACCTGGTCCTCCAAGGAGTTGTTCAAGGTAAAAAAGCAAAGCAAAGCCTTTCTCATATGGCACAGATGAATAGGCAACATCAGGATCTACTTCATCCAGATTAATGACGAGGTTAGTTACTGGATTTTTATCTCCAAGAGTATTTATCTGTGTCAAAAACACAAGAACACATATTAAATCTAGGAAAACTAGCACTCCTGCAGATCTGTACCAATTCTATTTATAAAGGTATAAACCATCCAAAACTGAGACAGCTTCATTTCAAAGCATCCTCCTTCTTTTTCCTGAAGTTCTGAATCTGCACAAACCTTAGTTTACTAAAATTCAGAATCAACCATGCTGTGCTCCAACTGTCTCAAAGCAAGTAACTACTATCATGCCAGTCATAACCATGAGCACCTATTAGTCTAGCTATATTTAGCCCTTTATTAACAAACTATTTGAACTACATCATTAAACCTTCGAATTTAAAACCTCTGTTTACAGAGGGAGAAGTGCCAGCAAAACGTCAGCTCTGGATATGAGGAGGACAGACTTCAGGCTGCTCAGGGAACTAGTAAGATATCACAGACTAGAAACCTGAAAACCAAAGTTTGACTATGCTACCGAAACACAAAACTAAACAACCCTCTTAGACAGTAAGAAATCAGTAGCTTGCATGAGGCACTGGAAATTCTGATGGCCATGGTTGCAGATAATTTTGATAAGCTTTCAGCTGCTTACCAGTATGCTAACAGGTAATACTGCAATTTAGCCATACCCAGAAAACCAAAAGAGGCTGTAAAGATGTTCATCCATACAGAAAAGCTCAAAACAATTCAAAAAGCTTTATCTAATCTGGGTATATTAAGCTATTACCTGGAGTAGCAATCAAACACCTTGGAATCAAAGTTGTTCATCCTCTAATAAGAAAGCATTAGGAAAGCTGACTAGACAAATTTGATTTGTGGGAAACCCGTTTTATAACTTTAAAACTGTTTACCGTATTCTGCAGTTCTCGCCAACCTCCTAGGGCCTGAAAGTGCCTGAACTGCTCACCAAACAACCGACCACCAATCCTGCGTTCCAGGTATACAGTATGACCCTCATTCAGCCTGGAATGACATCGAGAAAGTCAGCACTGGTAGGATGGCAAAATGAATTTAGTCAGTCTCTTTACAGATTAAATTTAAAATATGATTTGCATTGCACTGAACATCATACCCACCAAAAATGCTCCCATGTTTTGTTGGTTACCAAGTTTCCTGTCCAGCTATGAGAAATTTCATGAGCAATAACCTAAAACACAAAAACCAGATCTACCATTTAGACTCCTTTGGAAAAAAAACCATCAAATCCCAACTGAAAGAATAAAATGCTAATGAGATCTCACTTACTACGTTATGTTCACAAACCCAGTTAGCATTCACAATTATGCACACCTATCCATATACATTTTAAGCAGAGGACCAACACTACCCTAGCTGACAGAAATAATTTTCCATGTCCGGCCTGCAAGCCACAGAGCCACAGTGATCAACAAAAACAATTCCTCTGGTAGCTTGGTGTAGGTAACTTGTTTATGAAATCACATTTCAGAATACAGAATACCAAGTGATGGAGTAGCACTGCTTTCCCACCTAAGCAACTTCTGCAGTGAAAAAGCTGATATGATGCATGATACATTAAAAAGTATCCATGTCAAATATTTCAGTATTCTTGGTTTAAGATGATCTTTTTTTTTTAATTTAGCAGTACATCAGTCTAGTAGAAAGACACAGGCAATAAAACTGCATTCAGAGTACTCAACTTTGCAGGAAAAAAAGTGAATTTACTCAAATTGTACTCACTATTTCCACTTTGAAGAAAACTGTATATAAGATGAGTTCTAGTGCACAGACACACATATAGAAGAAAAAGTTATCTACTAACAATTGTGATCAGGCCAATTCAGTTGCGATTTTTAAACATACCTATACACAGGTGTTGTGGTTTAACAGGACAGGAAAAAAGCTACTGAGCAGTTAACCTCAGTCAGCTTCCTACATTGACAGGCAGCCATGTTATTTCCATCTGTCCATTATACAAAATGACTATGTCTCCACTTTTATAGAGTTCACTTAAAACTAACACTCACTTTTGTAGGACTTCTTGAGTTACTGCCTTAACTTTTAATTTCCCCAATGAAAAGAAACCAAGTTTTCATATTTAATATAAAGGAATTAAGATACAACTTCAAGTTGTGTTCCACTTGAAGAGACGAACCTATTTTTGACTTACATTTGATAGAGATCGATCACCTGCCTAAAAAGAAAAGAGAAAGACAAGTTAGTCGTCAGTTCAAGTCAACCTAAAACAGACCACTTTATGCAGTTTCTTGTATGATTCCTAACTCCAAAGGAGGCAGGAATATTTATGGTCTTTCTAGGAAGAAGACAAAACCAATTTGTGCATTAATATCCAACACCTGATTGACAAGCAATCCCTAAGGAAAAGCTGATTTTTATCACTGCTATACTTACCAGTAGTGTTGGAGTTACAAAAGTAAGACAAGGATTCTCCATACCACCATAAGGAAAAGAAGGTGGTAAGACTAACAAATCATATTGTCCCCACACATAAGGTCCTGCCAAATCTTCTGCCGTTTTCAGCATAGCTTCAGCCTGAAACAAGAATTCACATTCGTTTCTAAGATGACTTCTGACTACAAACACTGAGCAGATAATAAGCTATTGATCCCATATTTCATTCTCTTTCACCTTGGCAAGTCCCACAGGTAAATAAATATGGGACTGTATCAGTATGTATTTTCAGTACTAAGTTTGTACTGCAATAGAATAGCAGCATTTTGGGGGATGGGAGGTAGAGAAAGAACGAAAGATGAACAAAACAGTGACCTGCAGTCTGTTTCTTTTCCAATACTACATGAAACAGTTATCTTACAACATTGTTTTTTGTTGTTGTTAATTACTCACCTCAGAAAATTCATAGGCTGATTTATCTACTAGCTCCTTTTCAGCCCACACCAGTGTCCTTGGGCCAATCTTCCTGTTGAAAGTAAAAATAAATGCCAATAAGACACTATGAACCAGAAATAATTCAATGGGAAACTAATACAGGCAGCGTATGTGTAACTCTGCTCTTGAGTAACCCAAGTTGCAGAGGAAACTCATTAGAGAATCTTTGTCTGCTTTTCCTCTCCTTTGCTGAAGCAAAGCCTTAGAAAACAAACAACACGCACGCACTGTTCAGCACAGAAGAATAGGAAAACCACTTAGAGATTTTTAAATGCTATCAAGCCCTAATATAAAGGCATTATTGTGGCCTAGATTAACACAACCTTGTGCTGATGAGAAATGAAGCCGAAGCCATACTTTTCTGCCTTTTGTACATGACGAGGCGTATCTGTTACCTAGGAAAGATCTATTCCCTGTGCTAAATTGTAACCACTAGGGGCTTTTTCAGGTCCAAACTCTTTATGCTGTTTCTCTAATTTACAGCAAAATTTAAAAAATTATTCAAGATTAGATCAAAACACATGCAGTTTGATACAAATAAACAGGTTAACTGGACCTCTAAGACCCTTTAAATTCAGAAATAAGGCCAAGAAACAAATTTTAAAAAACCTCTGAAGATTTACTATAGTTATTAATATTTATACATTGTACAGATTCACTCACCTACTTTCTAAAGCTCCAACCACTAAAGCAAACAAGTAGCAAGGTATGGGAACCTAGTGGAGAACATGAGAAAAACAAATCTTATTTGTAATGTCAGTTATCAGACTACTGACTTAGAGAAGAACAAAGGTATGTAAATGAAGAAGTTTTCCTGCATAGTTTTCTGCCTTAAAGGCAGGCATTGTTTTTTCAAAAACATTGTTCTTTCTCCCCAGATGCTATTCCTTTATCTACAGGATGTACTTGCTTCACAGATATTTCAGGCAAAACCCACAAAACTGTAAATATCATCTCTGTTTGAAAAAATCTGCATATAAAATTCCTGCTGGTTTGGTTCCTCTTCAAAAGAAAGTAAGTTTTCCATATCCATTTCAGTTCCAATAAATTTTATGGAAGGAGAAGTTAAGAGATACTGCTCAGCTAAAGGGCAGTTCTGTCACACAGAAAGATGCAGGAAGAGCTTTAATGAAGTAAACAAGAATATTTATGGATATAAATGCATTAAAGACAAAAGATTCAGGAAAAATCAAAATGTATATATTTGATTTCCATGTTTGGAATTAAAATAAACTCTAAATATTTGTTATTTTAATGAAAAAACCCCTGACTGAAGAATCTTTATAGAGAAATGCTTTCTCCAAGTGCTCTGGAAAGAAAAAGGGATAATACAGCCATCCCTGTAAAAATTCCACTTTATCTGACTAAACAATGTTAAATAAGAAAGACTTTAAACTGTAATTAGCTGGAGACAAAATTTCAGAACATTTTATTCCATCATCAGGCACAAACCATTTAAGTATTGTTTATTAAAATTTCCATATCATCATGAGTGTTTTAATTTTACCTATTAACCCACAGAATATATTCTTGAAAAGAACAAAGTCCATTGACTTATGTTATAGACAAGTTATTAAAAGGCTATCAATGCAACCCCTTATTTTGATGTCCAATTTGCTATTTTGACATTTTGAAATTCAAATGTCAATGACTGTTGGGCTGTAAACTTTGCTGTACAGAGGTTGCTCTCCACTACCCTTCTTACCAGCCTGGCTATGCAGGAGCAAAAAGGTAGTTTTAAGCAAGCTCAGCATACATACATACCCAAGAGCTTGATGCATTTGCCTTTTTCATCTAAGGAAACAGACTTCTAACAAATCAGTGTCATGGTCAGATAATATGCATGTCCTTTTACATGCATTTGTCTTTTTTAATTATTTTGTGCTTAAAGCATTTTTTTGTTTAAAGAAAAACATGTCTTTTCTTAAAAACTAATGGTTTTCTAGATCAGAAAGTGTAGTATAATTTCAACAACACTAAATGTTATTTCTAATACAGGTCCACCATGCTTATCAACAGTGTATTTCTAGATAACATTTACACACAGTATAGAACTCTTCTGTACTAGACTGAGAGTGGCAAATGTTTTGGCTCCATGGAGAGGGCAGAGCACTGCCTACTGATGAGCTCACAGATAAGGGAACTGTTTTTTCCGCTCTCTCCCCTCTTGCCTCTCTCAGGTTTCATACAGCAGCCAAATCAAACCCAACAGCTGCTTCGTCTCAGAGTAGGTTCCCCTCCTCCAATCACATCATCCCATCCCTCCTTGCAGTCATTCAGTCTCACCAGCTCAGATCTCAGGTTAATTTTATCTGCTTGTTCAGATAAATGAACTCGGCTCACCAAGAGACCCCATAAACACCAGAACTGTAACCCAAAAAACTGTGAGAACAAAAATGCTAGAAGAGTAAATCAAGACTGCTGCTTTGTGAGCAGTGGAATCATTAGACTAGCTGCAGCACTTAATAAAACTTTCAGAGAACAGTAATCTTTAATTAGCTAGAGATACTTTCCATAGAAACCAAAGTCTTAACACTCAAAAAAAATTTTAATAAAACCTGTTGTAGGAATTTGCCTAACGTCCAGCTAAAAACTGGTTCCAATGCTGAGTTTCACTGCTTAGATCTTGGTGAGCTTAAAATTTGCTGGGTCTGTTTTCCAAAACTTGCTCCCACATTATTTGCATCTGCATTATTTTCCAAGAATGAGTGCAGACAGCAAGGGTTTTGACAGGACTAGTCTTGAGTATATGAAACATTTTCAAAACTCGAATTTGGCTTTTCTGGGAATGCCAAAAAAGACCACCAGCACTTACTGGTTGTCTTCCCAGAGCTGGAGTTCCATAATACCTCATATTTCTAAAGTGGCAAAGACCCATCATGAGTCACATGACTTATCAATGACATCAAAAGCATATCTGAGGCAATTGTGAGCTGCACAGGTCAGGAATAAGACCTTGTGCAGCCATTCCCCAGCCTGGAGCACTTACGTTCTGGCTGAAACGGTAAATCTTGCGAGTGCTGTCCTCTGGGTCGGGCGCCTCTCCATCGCGATTAGCGCTCATCAGAGCCACCAGCTCCTTTGGGACGGATATCTGAAAGGGCACCCAACCATGAGCAACACAGCTGGCACTCAGCATTACACTCCACACTACAAGCAGTTGATACAAAGAGTAGCCCAGACTTGTTCTGTTGTTAAGTCATCTCTGTCAAGTAGAACATAAGGCATATGGAAAATGTTGTCTTGAAGACTGGCAATATTGAATTAATCAGAGGAGTACCTCTGACAGAAGTTAAAACGCTCACTTTCTTCAGACAACTGAATTGTAATGTCACACCTTGCTTTTTGCTTCCTTACAACTATTTGTGCCAGGACTGCAAAATCCCCTAACTATGTACCAGAATATATTACTTAAGGCATACATGAGAGCCATTTCAGGTATCTTTTACTTTACAGCACTCTTTGCTGTCTTACTGTCAGCTTTTCCTGACTTTAGAGCATATTTCTTTCTTACTACTGCACTTCTATTTCCTTTTGGAAATAGATACATATCAATGAAAAAAGAGTTGACATATACAAAAAGGAAGTGGTAAAGTTAGAGAACTGCCACAGGAAAGATCAGCAGTTCTTTCCTCTCACATTAAGCTAACAGTCAATATTCTGTTTTCATATTAGGCCACATGCTGGCAGCTACCAAAAGACCCCGACCAATATAAATTCACCCAGTGTAGCAGTTGTCTTTAGTTAAGACACATGACTTAGGTTCATCTACCTCTGCATAGTAGGTTAGTTTCACAGCAGGTGTGTCTTGGCATGGAAAAATGGCTCTGCAGTGGGTAGCCTAGAGAGGGAGAAAGGAAAAGAAAAAAGATAAAACAAAACAGTCTTTCTAATGCAGAGGACTAGAAATAAATCAACTAATACACTATAGTGGAAATCTATACAGCTCCTCCAGAGAATTCATTATCTATAAGCCAGTACTTCTATCACTTAGAGCTTACAGACCTCTGTAAAAGGAATAAAAGTAGGTAAGACAGAGCAATAGACACATCTATTGGTTGTAAAGGACCATATGTTCTTCGACAAGAATACTGGAGCAGGTAAAGCAGTTCCAGAATTTCTAAACTGCGAACATGTAAAAAAAATCTCAACACCCTGACATTGAGTGTTTTCATCTAGGACCTTTGACACATGCAATGAGAAGTTACAGGCTACTGTTCTTCCCCTTTCTAGCATTTCTCTCCAGTTGTTTAGAAATCAAGGGAAATTACAGTGGTATGTCAACAAGTTTGGAAAAAATGAACTCAACCTGGCACTGGCTGAAGAGAAATGGGTGTTTCTTTCCAGAAGTTTGCTCCGGAGTAAACCATTGGAGAGCTGAAGACTGCGGAGAGCTTTCGAAAGAGATTTCAACAATTGCTTCTTGTCCCCTGTATAATAAAGAATGCAGTCAGACTGTTTGGACACAAATCCTGATCACTGAAATTCCTCTGCAAAGATGTCTGGAAAATAGGTTTGCAGCACTGTCTCAAAAGCACTAAAAATGAGAACAAGTATCATATAAGCAATTATTCCCTTTCAATAATGATAGTAAAAAATGGCTAGTTTATCTCAATTTTTATGTCCCAAGGTGCTTTTATTATTGCTTTTACTAACCAGAAACTTTTCCTCTTCTTTCTTCAAGGAGAGCACAGGCCTTTTCTTTAAACTGTTTGGACCAGCTACATGTATATAGTTTTGTCACTACTAAGTAACCTTAAGTAAAGTAAAGTGTAAAAACCCCTCTGCAATACACAAAAAGGTGCAAAACCCTACATAGGAAGATACGAGACTGAATAACATAGAATGTGTATTCTGTAGATAAAAAAAAAATTAGATTTTGCATCCGATGTTAATGTTCTGCAAGTATTATCCTTAAGAAGAAAAAAACACCCTGAAAATTATCAGTAATTACAGAAAATTCCTGTTAACAGTAGGGGCTCACAAGAAAAATAAATAATGTTCAAATTTTATTCAGGGTTTCAGAACTGGTGTCAAGTAAAAACTGACAGTTATGTGTAAAACATGTGTCAGTTTGCTAACAAGAGAACACATACAAACCTGACACATTCATACTCTTATTTATTAAAAACATATCTTAACTATCACTGACACCAAAAGCACATGGAAGTACTTGCTTCTGTTCTCAGAAAGTTCCAGATTATACATGCAACTCTTGGAATAAACAATCCAGCCATAAATCAGAACAAACTTCAGCTAATCAGAGGAGTTGGATACTAGATGACCAGGTGTACACATCTGGTTTATAACCAGTATTCCAAAGTACATATTAGACAAGAAAAGGGAAAATAATTGGTATTACCATAAGGCACATTGCTTTCTGAACAATCAGACTTCCAGTTGTAACTCCTACCCTTTCCTATCACTGTTTTATTGACAGTTACATGGGGGACTATGTCTCACACAAGATTACAAATTCTTACGATCACAACTCATAGCTCCCTCTTTTTTTTTTTCTTACCAGGAAATTTAGCACGTAAAAAAAAAAAACAACAAGGTAGCTGAAAGTCAAACAAAAGAAACAGGCGTATATTTCTGATGTGGCCTGTTTGCTCAAGTACTTCATTTGTTCAATTTCATAACAGACCATAAGTGTTTCTCCAGAGGGGACAGCTATTTTATGACATTCCTTTCTCTTCCTTATTATTTGTTTCTTAATTGCACTAATTCAGAGTACAACATTAAAAAAAACCCCAGACTAAACTGAAAGAGTTTTTAGAGGTAGTAACGAGTTCAAAAAACCAAATAAGAAGTAAGAAGCAACTTAATATTCAATTGTATTCAAACAAGGGAACTTCCTTATACAATCACAGCTTTCACCTTTGGCACCACAGAGGACTGAGCTATCGAGTTACAACATGCAAACCAAACTGCCAAAAAGCATACTGTAATTTTTCAACAGCTTTTTAATTCACACATCTTAAGAGATTAGACTATGGTTAGTTCACTCTCCATCATGCTGCCGAAACTCAAGTTCCAGTTTTCAGGGACTTCGACTTAGCATAGTCAGCAAAATAAAACTTTCATTATTTGAAAACATGCTTCTACGTAATCATAGCAATACTCTGAAGTTCTACAGAAATGCAGAACCAGCCCTTGTATGAAAGAAGATCCAACAGGGGCTGTAGCTCCATGTGCACAGCAGCAACTCTGAACTAGACAAAATTCAGGCAGTTAAAGCTGAAACAATGTTACTGATGATAAGCACTGGAAAAATTGTAATACAGATCATTTTGCTACTCAGTTTAAAAAGTAATTTTGTACAAGATATAAAATCTGGGGACAGGTACAAAGACTCCCAAAGTTTTGACTAATGAAAGCCAAACATGACACTAATCTACAAGATCATACCAAATGAATGCAATACCCTAATTCTAAGTCCCTTTGCAAGCTTTACTCAACAACCCTACAGGCAGACAAGCAGCTTATACAGTGCATTTTGAAAACCACCGAAAGGAACAGGCAAAAGTGTGTACCTTCTTAGTTCGTTAGGAAATGTGATTTCTAGGGGGGTCCCCTTGAAACTGTGCTTTTCTCCAAAAGCAAATTGTGCATCCTGTCCATTTACAGTCACTTTAAATACCTGTACATCTCGTGTATCCAGGACCTGTGATAAAGAACATATTGCATATCAGTTAAATAATGTGATAATAAATGCAGCACTATGAAATCTTAATCAAAAGTCTCTCTGAAGGAAAAAGTATTTACTAAGTAAAACCAGAAAAGCTTTCCAACTGCGTCGACTACTGGGAATCAGCATTTTAAGACAGCAGCACTGATCTGGGAAAGCTGGAGGGGAAAGAGGAAGAAAACCAACTTCTAACCATAAAAGGGAGATTATTAAACAAACTACAAAGGTAGCAACTCCACAGTACTGCTATGAAATGAGCAGAACGGTATAAAAGCCCCTGCTAAGGCTTCCATCCTGGAACACGCCACTGCGAATCCAGACTTTCATGCAATGGAAGATGAATTAAATAGCACAGTTCTCATTTTTAGCACAAACAAGGCGTTACTCTTTATTACTAACAGGACTGGGCTCTTTTCCTAAAAGAATAAGCGCCAACCACAAAGGAATTTTATGGAGTCAGTATGAAAAAAGACCACCACCCCCCAAACTTCGCATATAATGAGAAGCTTAAGAAGTTCATATGCATATTTACAGAGATAACAGACAAAGCAGCTGGCATAACGAAACACACAGGTGAAAAATGCCATAAATCGAGATTTCCAGTGATTTATTCCTGTCTTTTCGGTAGCATGCTCTTTGCCATTTTAAAGGGAAGAGACACAGCCCCTTGCGCACCGCGCCGGCTCTGGGGGGCTAAGCGGGAACCGGGGGCTGCGAGGCGCTGTCAGTCTCCAGCCGAGCCGCAGGCAGGGGCGGAGGGTCCGGGGAGGGCCAAGCGGCGGCAGGGAAGGAGAGAAGGAGCGGTACGATGGCCGAGGGAAAGACGGGGGAGAGGGAAGGCGGCGGCGGCGCGGGCTCCGGGCTCGCCCCTCACGGTCCGCGGGGTCCCCTCGCGCCCCCCGCCCNCCCCCCCGCCGTTACCAGGCAGCGCAGCGCCTCGCGCTCCGCGCGCGCGGTGAGGGCGACCGTGCCCCGCAGCGCCCGCGCGCCGAAGTCCGCGCGGCAGCGCAGGTAGAAGTGCCGCGTGAGACAGCACGCGGGAGACGCGAACGAGCTGGGGTCCGCCATCGCTCACGCGCCGCCTGCCCGCCCTGCCCCGCCGTGCCACCGCCGGCAGCACACAGCCCGCCGCCGAGAGGCGAGGGGAGGCCCCTGGGAGGTGTAGTGCCGCCCTCCGCGCGGAGAGGGCGGGGGCAGGCCGCGAGAACTACAGAACCCATAGAGCATTGCGAGAGAAGGGAGGTGGGCGAGCGAACACGCGTGGTTGGCCCGAGTTGGCCTTCACCAGGCTGCGAGCGACGGAACAGAATATGACCTCTGCTGAAGAAAACGTGTGTGTACAGTTCCTCGTTAGTATAGTGGTAAGTATCCCCGCCTGTCACGCGGGAGACCGGGGTTCGATTCCCCGACGGGGAGGTACAAGTGTTTTCCTTTTCTGTTATCTGTCTCTACCCCACAGCCAAAATAAATTTTTTGGGAACTCAAAGCTGTACCTAGACAGCCGTAGAAAAAGCGTTGCGACTCTGAAACAGGAATAACAGAGAAAAACCCATCCGGATCTGACTGCCTATCTGCTCCAGGGCTGGGGTAGGTGCAGGGTCTCACAACATCAGCTGCAGAACCGAGAGTAGGTGCAGGGAAAGTATTTTCATATTTTAATGGCTCAAACAGCTGAGCAAAGGGGTTAAACCTTTCAAAAACATTCACCCTTTTTATTAAACCAAGATGGAAAAAACCTAACCCAGCCTCACCTGAGTTAGAAACAATGGGAAGGGGGAGAGGTCAAACAGGCACAGCAGAAGAGGGAAGGCCAGAGGCCATGTCCTGGCTTGCGGTAACACAGCCTGACATTTTTATCCTCAAAGGGAGAACTTTGGTTATCAGAAAGCCCTAAGGCTACACTGGATCCTGGCCGGAGCCCATATGTGCACTAGCTAACAGTAGCTTGCAGAACAGCTGTGAGACTCCAGTATCCCTGCTTACCTTTAGTTAGTATCACTGAAAATGCTTTTTTAGGCACCCCCTCTTTTGTAATCCTTTTGCCACAAATTTATTTATTTATTTATTTATTACGCAGTTCAGCAAAAAGATACTAAAAGAGATCTCCTCCTGTCTGTGGGAGGTCAGCAGATGCTGAGCAGTAAAATATGATTGCCCAAATTTCTCTTTTTCCAAGTCAGGAAATAGCTCCATGGCCAATTGCACATAAAAGGAGTAAGGAACTGGGACCTGAGGCAAAAGGCCTAGACACCCAGCTGCGAGGGGTGCAGGATGCATGTGCTTAGTGTTCAGAGCAGGAGGCTGGTGAGCCCTGCTTTCGCCCTGGCTTTATGCACTCAGACAGTTTCAGTAAAACTAATTTGATGCCCTGAACTGCACATTGAAAGCAAATTGTTCTGTACCATAAGCGACCTTGCATCAGCCACACAAACAGCAGCAAGCACTCAAGTGAGGATGCACACAAGAGAATTTTTCCCTGTGTAATAAGAGCTAAGAGGGATCTTGACAGCAAAGTTTGGCAACAAAGGGCAATTACTCTTGACACAACATTGCTGGAAAGCACGGACGTGTAATGGCAAATGCAGAATCCAATCCCTGTCACCCTTAGAAATTGGTTCCTGAAGCAGCAGACCTTCAGCCCAAGTGTGCACAGCCACGGCAGCAGCACACCAGGAGCTGTGGGGAGCTGCGGGCACAGGAGGAATGCTAGGCTTGATGTACCGTGCAAGACCAAGAGGTGCCTGTGGGCTCACCAGCTGATGGCAAAGCCCATGGGCCTCTCAAGAGCATCCCACTGCCCCAGCTGTCCCATCTGGATGTGAATCTGAGATGGCAATGTCAGAAACACATGAAGAAGCGGGGATGTGAGCACCATCCACAGTGACACCCTGGAGCTTTGTATAAACTGGCTACACTAGAGCCACATGCCCAGACAAACTAGGTCAGGACAGGAAAGGAGTTTCAGTAGGTCTATTGCTGTATTGTAAAAGAAGAAAAAATGACCATAACATTTTTCTTTTCGTGATTTCTGAATTTCCTGCCATGCTTACTTCCCTTTCTCAAAATTCACATATATATGTCATCAGAAAATCAAGGGAACTTATTTTGTTTAGTAGGCAGTTTATTTCAAGACAGAGGTCAGACCATAAAAAAAGATGCAAGAACCATTTAGTAGTTCATGTGTGTTGGCATCCAGTCAGGCAATTTCAGCTGTCGTAAAACAATAAGGGATTAGAAAAGCAATTAATTCAAAACAGAACTCTGCTGACAGTGTATTTAGTCATAAAAAAAAAAGAGTCTTGTAAGCAATTTCATACCTGCTTAGTTGTGGTTCTTGTTTTCAGATTTAGCTTTCACAGTGCACAAGCCACTACCCAAGATGCAAAGTTTTGCTGTAAACATACATTTTCCAAAGTCCCAGAAAGCCATTCTCATTTGTGCATGGGCAAAGGTGAAAGGAAGCTCAAGGAACTTGAGGCAAAGGAACAAGGAGCTCAGGGCATTGAGCAGGGTTTTACAAGGTCAGCCTCTCTCCACCTGCAGGGTACTTTTTTCTCACCTGAGTCATCCAGGTTAGCTCAACCTCATTCCCTTCTCCTGTGCTCCCAAATCCTTCCCACACACCTCCATGGTGCTGTTGCTCCCCAGCTGGCAGTGTGGAGCCAGGACAGCTGGAATGCCAGCGAACCCAGACACAGCTCCCCACACGTTTCATTCCCTCCTGAGAATTCTAGTGCAGTTCAGGATGGCTTCCTCATGGGCAGAGTCCACAGGAGGCACAAGGTGGAAGACTTCTGCAGTGGTTGGCAGAAGGGGAATTTGAATGAGCACTAATGAAATCTGGAGGAGCAAACAATTCAGTATTGATAGTAGAATTCTTGCCCAGATTTCTTCTTCAAATGCCTTTTTAATTGTCCACACATAGCTTTAACCTTCATCTCTTTTGATGCTTCTAGTCCTCCCACTTGGCTTGCCATCATGTGTGTGTTTTATTATCCTCAATTTATCGAAAGCTCATGGAGAGCCAGTATTGTGGCTGCTTTGTGGCCAAAACAGCAAGACAAGAGCAGGCTGGAGAGTAAATCACCAGTTCCAGTCTTGCCAAATTCATAGGCTGGTAGCAAAGCAGGACTGAGGGGAGGTGTGGGCTGGAGTGTCAGCATAAGCATGTTAGTGGCATCTTGCTAAAGCATCTGTTTTAAGTGTGTTCAAGCCTTGGGGACTGTGTAATTTCGAGTGTTCTGTCCTCTGAGTGTTGTATTCATATGTCTATTTAACTAAGTGCATTTTATGTGCGCTTAATTCCGCCAAACATTTAAATTAACCTTTGTCAAGGAGATTTTTGAAAAGTGAAATATTGCTTGCAAATATTGAAAACCACTTTATGTAATTAGTAATGGTGAAACACAAACTTAGGAGAACTGAGTATCTTGGAAGTTTTATATTGATGATTACTCTAAGGACAAGGAAAAGAAGATAGGACCCCCTTCTCGAACTTAATAACTGATGTTAATTGCATATCACTTGGAAGTAAACTAATCAATGAATAGGGAGATCAGGTGGAGCAGATTAGAAAATGTCACTATAAATGCTCATCAAGGGGTGGTAGCAGGAACAGACAATGACAAATTGTTCACAAGTTTTCTTGCAGGTCAGGACATCCAATGTAAACATGATGAGCTGACAATTTAGGAGGATATGAGCCCTTTACTCCACTTTGATTCTTCATTGAGAAATTCCAATGTCTTTACACAGGTCTGGGCATTCAGGTGCTGCATGTTCCTGCTGCTCCACTTGGGTCACTGGAACAACACTAATATAAACCAGATAGGACACTGACCTACCTGTCAATTAAAAAATACCCAGGCCACCATCAGGCATTCGATCCCAATGCATGCTGTGGTTTTATGGCTCCTCCAGACTAGCCTGGCATCTGTCCACATTAGCTTATAAGAAGGGTAAATTAGATGTCCACTTTTTCTCCAGTAGCTCTTAACATCTTGAGCACTTAACACTTGAGCATAATGATGCACAAGGAACTGTTCTGCTTTGTACATGAATGACCATTAATGGATCCAGTTTCCTGCGACACATAGATGGAAAATATTTTAAAGCAATATCTTAGTAATAGTTTATTCTCCATTTATTTATTTTTTACAATGCTTTACAATGTCTATTCTATTTCTTTTATTTTTCCTGAGCAAGAAGTTCCTCAGTGCTGTCTTTTCTGTAAAAGTGAACAAATGCTTCATACAGTTGTATCTCTACCTGTCAGCTGGTCTGTTAAATATAATTTCCATGTTGCTAAACATGCACACAGATTACACCACCAGAAAAATCAGCCCCAGCTTTTAGGTTATGTCTTTTAGGTTATGTTTAAGCTACTACAGAGACCTGATGTTCAGATCCACTCATATTATTTCAAAAGGAAAGCATCCAAAAATCACAATATACATTTGATAATGCTAACCTATAACTTTGGGATACACTATTAAGTAACTAACTTTAAAACTGCTACTTGAACTGACTATTTTTCTACAGAGTTATGGCACAATTCCTTTTTACCACTTCAAGGTGTGCAGTGTGTTTTCTCCAGAGGATGTTATTTAACTGTACTTGAAGATCTAGCAACCTCAGGGTGTCATCATGACTGGCTCAAGTAAGGATAATTCCTGTCCCAAACCCAAAAATCTAGATGATGCACAGTTAACTCTTCTGCTAATTTGATGCTAAGTGTCTATTACACCATTTTGCCTATTCAGGATTTTGCTTTGTCTCAAATTTTTCCTTTGTTAAATGTTTTGAAATACCATGGAAGACAGCACTTCCTCTTTCTGGTCATGTTACTTGCATGTAGCAGCAGTGGGTTACAACATCCTTCTCCATCTGAGAACCCTAGTGCATACAAGATTTATTATACAGACAGAATTGTGGTACATGAAGAAATCATCTATGTTTTACATATATCTATGGCTATTACTAGCTTCACAATCTTCTCAGTCATCAATTTTAATAACTTCTCCTTCTGGGTGATTGGGTCCTTTCTGTTCCATGAGGTACCAAACAAACAAGCTCATACTAACTTTTAAGAATGAACATTGAAACAAAAGAGATGGCATATATGTTTCACACAAAGCATGCTCACTTAAATAGGGTGCAGATGCTCATCTTCATGCAGAATAAACTCAATGATCACAAAAGGGATGGTTTTTTTTCTGTTGTTTAGTATCTAAAGCTTTCTAAGATAAGATTTCATGCTTGTTTACTTAGGATTCAGCTTTGAGAGACCTTTTCTCTGGAGATCAATACAAACTGGCCTCCGGATAAACTTGGGGGTATTGTTTTAGAGTTAGGAGTGTTGAGAGATACTAATTGTTGATAATTTTATTAGTAATTTTTTTAGTAGCTGGTACTGTGCTGTGTTTGTCTTTCGTATGAGAAGAATATTGATAGCACACCAATGGTTTGGTTGTTGCTAAGTAATTTTTATGCTAAGTGTAGGACTTTTTTGCTTCCCGTGCTCTGCCAGTGAGCAGGTGCACCGCAAGTGTAAAGCACAAGATAAGGAGGCTACACCTCTCAGCAGAAGCCACAACTTGGCAATGTAAGACCAGTGAATGGCCTGCCTGAACACAGAGAAAGAATCCAGTAAGGTGTTAGAAGACCCCAGACCAAAATTCACCATTGGACCAAGAAAGGCATGTGATGAGGGGGCTGGGGGGATGTCTCCAAAGGCATCCAGCTCAAGCTGATCTGCTGCTGTACCACTCTATTGAATTGTTTATTTTTATAAATTCTGATGGCTGAGACTCTTCTACGAGAAATCTAGGGTCCTGCCCAAAGGAGGAGGAAGTGCACCTGAGAGTTGGGGGATGTGTGAGCGATGAGTTGAAAGGGTCACCCATTGCTCATGGAGTTGCTCATTGTGATGGGACTCCAGTCCCAGGAGTTACAGTCTCAGGTGGTGCGTGCAGCTCCTGGAATGGTGTAAGAGTGCTTGGGCAGAGGCTCCTCATTTTAGAGGAGTGCTATGGAATCGCACCTAGATCTTCTGCTGACTTTCACCAACAGATGAACAGAAAGGTGTCCACCACCTCCTGTTTCTGCGCCAGGCAATGCCATCTGGTCACTGTAACATGCAGCAATTGGGCTGCTTTTGAGCTCACTGTCAGGCCTACTTCTGTAGATCAGTAGCTTGCACTTCCCTTAACTAGTCTTGATTTTTTTTTTACACTTAGATTGGCTTCTTGGAACCTTTCTTTGATTCTTCAGGGAAACGGTGCAAGTAATTATCTGGATATTTGTCCCTCACATCCATATTCAGAGCAGGAATGAAAACCGGGGCAAAACCACAAGTGGAAACAAAATAATTGTGCTGAAAAAATACTTTATTACTCCAAGATGTAATCAAAAAGCGGAAGTCTTATACATCTCAATTAAAGATGTCTTTATTCAAGAGTAGGAGCAGAGAAGAAATATTTATTAAACAGCAAAAGCTTCTATTACAATTTTGTAAGAAAAGCTCAGTCATGTGCTTTCCTCTTTTCAGTTAGGGCAATAGTATCCCTTTACTTCTGAGGTTGTAGAGGCATTGCTTATTTCTTCTGCCTGGTTTACTACAGTCACACCACCTGCAGCATTCTGCTGTTGATGCAGCACCAACAAATGGAAATTTTTGCAAACCATTTGATACTACATTTCTGCCCCCTCTTATGCACACACTTGGGGTGTGAGCCGAAGACTACTTATTAGAGCAATGTTTATATTACCATGCAGCCTTATGTGATGTTGTCAGTCTCTCCAAATTTCAAAATCTCTGTGTTGGATGCATATGAATCTCATATTTTTAAGCCTGAATTTCCCTCTGTGACTTTTCTGCTCGGTTTTGCCTGGCAGCAGCATTGGTGTCAATTTGTAGAGTTCAAGCTGAAAAAATGGAGTTACTCTATGCCAATACTTAGAAAACTCTGCTTTTTCACAACAAGCAATGAAAGAAGTTTAATCAAAAAATACTATAGAGGAGAAGAAAGAAAAAAAAAAGAGAGAAAGGAAGCAGAAGAATTATCGAAAGAGTCAAAGACAAATGCTTTCTCCAAAATCACTGAATGACAATGTGATTCTTTATCACTCCTCAGTGAAGAGCTGTAAGGGTGTGAACAGAAACTGCTTGTTCACGGTTTGTTGTCCTCTGTTTCTCAAACCAGGCAAGCCTTTCCTTATCCTCATTTCAGCTAGTGGTCAATAAGTACCAGTGTTTACTCTGCATGATAAGCTGCTCCCTGAAATGCTCTTCGTTAGTTGTCTCTGCCTTTTCTTTGCTCTGGATATCTCAGCTCCTTTGCAGAAATACCCACAAAGCCTTCAGTGTTCTGGCCATAAAGTGAAGTCGCTCTAAATAGCTGTAGTAGCAGACTTCCCCCTTTGTCTGTATGTGGATGCCCCAAGTCTGAGTACAACTGGAGACCCTTACCACAGGCACAGCCAGCCTTTCACAGCACAGGAAGTAATTTCCATACTTCCTGCATAGCTGTGTTTTGCCATGGATATTTCACAAGGCAGAAGTGTCTTCCTACTTCTCTCACAATTTATTTCATAACATGGAACATAATACAGGAACTGATTAAACATGCTATTCAGGTGGAAGTCTGTCCCCTAAAACCTATGGAGCATCCCATCCATCCAGGTTTCCACACATGTGGTGCTCTCAGTGGAGGCACTGATCTCCTCTTGGAGTAACCTCAGCTATGCGACGCTACTACAGCACGATGTCCGCAGCCCTGCCCTTTCTGTGCAGAGAGCTCCAGACCTGGGAAACAGGATCTTCTTAGGAACGGCCTCACACCAATAGGAAAGGGGTCCTGTGCAGGTTTTGTTCAGGGCCATGAACTGCAGACCTTTCCACTTCCCCCCTTGGTTGCCCAGCTGAAATAGGTGGGGGATATCCCCAATGCAAGGGAAAAGTTTGGGTCTGCATCCTTACTCCCTGAGTCTGATTGAGTTCAGATAACCAGGGGTGGACTGAGATGCTTTTTCACTTTACTCATCACATGACCTGAAGAAAAGGCTTTGCTGAGTTGTCCAAGGCCATCCTTAGTAGAGACAAAGGTTCAAGAAAGCCCAAGAGGCCAGAGCCGAAAACTCTGGATGATCAGGAATTGCACTAAGATACAGGCAGTCCCTCAGGCATGGCAAGAAACACTTCTTGTAACTGCTGGGACTCCTCAGAGGAGTGGGATCTTCTCATCCTGAACTCACCAGGGTGCTTGGGCGAACACTGCGCAGTCTGGACTGAAGAAATAGCATAGATGGCTCTCTTTAGCAGAAGCTGAAGTAATTTTGGCTCAAATAATCTCATTAAGGAGAAATAATAAGTCTGAAAGACTTTGTCAGAAGACGTGTTCAAATACATTTATTTTGCAAGAGCCTGACCTCTGCAGGTTTCTGCTTGAAGTCCCAGGAAGCCCATTTAGCTGTCTGGGATCTGGTTTCAGGCATTCCAGGGTGGCCAAGGGGGCTGCATCCCCTTTGTAGTTCTGGGTATTGGAATTTGCCAGCACCAGTGGTAAGACCTTCCTTCAGCCATGCTCTCTGTGAGCCAGGAGAGCAAACAGTCAGCAATGAAGGATTTGTGATTTTGTGAGGAATAAAGCGCCCCAGCTTTCCAGACTGACACCTTTCGCCATCTTGCCCCTATTAGCCAGGGCTAGGCTATAAGGAGCACCACGCAAGGCTGATGGGATAACCCAGCCTCTCTCCAAGAAGCCCGTGCACCCACCAAGCCTTGCCCATCTCCACTGAGATGGTTCTCAGAAGCAGTGCAGACAGACCACATGTGGTCTGGTGCAGGTACAGCAGCTTAAATCTTCCCAACATCCCTTCTCTCCTGCTTTTTACAAAGCACAGCATAAAGCCTTCTCAACATCATCCCACTCACAGAATATAAAATGCACCATTTTTACCAGGAATCGATAGATTTCTCTTTGCAGTTGTGGGGTATTTATTTTTTTTTAACTTTTGTTTCCTGTCTTATTGCCTTCATTGGCTTACTAGCATCTCCTGGCAGGGTAAATTTTTCATCAGTGTATGGGCTGCCAGAAGGAGGCTAAAATTGTGCCAAGCACTCAAAGAAATGAACAAACAAGTGAGCACAGACATGCTGGGCAGTCTCTCTTTCCACTAGGGAGGAAAGGAAAGGAAAGGAAAGGAAAGGAAAGGAAAGGAAAGGAAAGGAAAGGAAAGGAAAGGAAAGGAAAGGAAAGGAAAGGAAAGGAAAGGAAAGGAAAGGAAAGGAAAGGAAAGGAAAGGAAAGGAAAGGGAAAGGATATCATGCATGTGACCTTTCACACTGCACAGCCTCTCTCTCAAAATTTATTAGAAGTAAGCACCTACACCAGTATTGACTTCAGCTTACATTTAACATATAACTGCACCCCATTCCTATTTGCAGCTGACAGCAAACCTCAAACTGTGGGGTGAATCTCCATGCACACAAAGAGGTATTGTAAGTTTAGTCAACATTTGAGGACCTGTGCCCACTGACAGGTGATGTTTTCCAGCCATCAGTCCAGCTCATGGGAAGTGCAGTCCTTGCCGTTCTTCCACCGGCAGTATCCAGCAGGATTCCCCCCTCCCCCCCAGTTTTCCTCCAGTTGATCTCTGGAATACCCTTGAGTGTCTGAGACAGTCCAATGAAGGAAGCATTCATCCAGTCTTGCTTTTAAATAAATACTTCCCACCAAACCCTAAAAAGGAGGAAGCAATATTTCCACACAAATACACAAAATGATGCAAGAGGCTGAGCTGAATATATTTACTTTTGTTGCTAAAATATGTAGCTGGACAATAGCCACAGCAAGCTTCAACCCAAGTAATACGGAACAGGTTTTATATTTCTGTGAAGACATCGATGAAAGCTCAGGGAATGTATTTTTAAACATTTTTTAAAATAGATGTCTATTAAATCACAAGTGGTCTGGAGAAGATGAACTGGGAATGATTATTTGTTGTTCCTCATAAAAGGAGAACTAGGAGGCACACAATGGAATTTTTGGCAAGCAGGTATGAAAAAGAAAGCACTTTTTCATGCAGCTGAGATAAATGCAGCCATTTAAACTATGAAACTCATTGTCACAGGATGTTGTGGACACTGGGACTATAAACAGATTCAAAATACTTAAGCAGTTGTGAAGTCCAGATCTAACAGTGCTTTAAAACATTTCTGAGTGGGTGCAGCTTCCAGCTCCTGAAATCTATAAATTTCAGGTTTCCATAACCTGGGAGATTGTAGCAGATTGTAGCAGGGGTAAAAATCGCTCCATACTTCATCTTATGCTGTTCTCCTTAAACAGGACAAAGGTACTGAGTGAGGTGAGCCCTTGGTTCAGACTGCTTCTGGACCCTCTTAATCGATTGTATTTCTAATTAGATATATCATTTTTGTCCCTGGCAAGCCATATATCCCACTGGGAAGCGTAGTGTCTGACTGGAAGGATAGGGGTCTGCTCAGTGCGGATCTTGTCTCAGACACTGACTGGGGTTTCAGAGAACACGATGCTCATCTGGGCTCTGCCACAGGCTCTTTGTGTGGCTCGTTTCAAAAGTTTTGCTAAATGAGAGTAGTTTCCCCTTCATCTCGCTTGTGATTTCGACTACAAAGCTTTGTGGGGAAGGCATATGCTTGCAGGGCCTAGCATCACAGGGTCCCTGCAACCTCTTTGGATACAACTTAATTAAGGAGCAAGAGAACATGGAAAGGAAAGAAACCCCTCCATCCTTCTCCCCTGATGGGAGAAGGCTGAAAGGTAGGAAGAGAAGATTATTACCATGGGGCCCTCACACTTGGCTCAGTCAGTGTTACTCTCCCAATAGTACAGAAGAGGTTGTCACATCCAAGAAATGGGTCTGAACAGTCTCCAGCCAAAATGAGCTTGGCGGCGGCAGTCAGCATGACAGAGTGCTCACCTGTCAGCAAAAATTACAAATAGTATTAATTTCACATTGTGACTCATGTTCTCTCCTTCAGTCACTTGTTTATGTTGCTAAGGAAATACCAGTTACAGGAGAAAAACTGAACTTCGAATGTCAAAAAAATTTCTTGGTTTTTTGAAGGTATTGAATTAATTGGAAAGATGTTGCTGGTTGCAGCCTGGCAATTCATGCCCTGCCCTGGCCACTGTGCTCAGGGGTCTGGAGCCCTCCCACTCTTCAAGGAGTGGGGTCAGACAGCAGCTCTAGGAGCCAACAACTTACTGTCTTTGCTTGAGGATTTGCTTGGAAGCCAAGCTTGCACAGACCTAAACTGGTTGAACTAGTCATTTCAGCCATTGTTAACAGTTTGTTATGAAAACTTCTGCATAAAGAGTTGTTTAACTCCATGAAAACTTGAGTGAGGTTTGCTGGCCATCCCTGTAATTGTGACCAGTTAACAAATAATGTTGATATTTCCAAAATCTGTTTTTCCAAGCAGGTTACACTTGTATGTCCCAGAAGAAGTGTTGTACCGGTGTTCAATCCCCTGTTGTACAATCTCTTCTCGTGGGGAAGGTGTAGAGGATTACGGTACATGAGGCAGAGAGGAAAGAACACATTTCCAGCTCTGTTTTCCTCGTGAAACACAATTAGCCACGTTAGCCCCATTGCCACTTTGGCTGCTGGGAACCCACAGATAGACTCTTGGTCTGCTGGACGAGCACGGATGATGTGAAGCCAAGATGCACCACACGCAGGTGCAGTGGCAATGGCTCAGACCCAGCTCATTCCAGCCAAGCGAGTCCCAAGCACGGCAAGCGAGGCATTCTGAAGGCCAGGTGGGAGCCTTGCTTTGCAATGTTGAGGCCAGACCTACACAGAAGTTGAACCTCAATATTAAGAGCCTGAAACCAAACTGTTCCAGCAATGCCAGGGACTTCCAGGATTTGCTCAGTCTCATCCAGTGCCACTCTTGCTGTCTGCTGCAGTAGCTCTGCTTGTTAGCCAGGAAAATCCTTTTGTAGCAGTAGAGGAATCCTTAAGAAAGAAAGACTGCATCTGTCGTATTAGATGTGAGTTTCTAGTTTATCTCCTCAGAAATCTGCTGCTGTGGAGTGGTGACACCTAATGGTAGCGGCACAACGTAGGACAAGGACGCAGCAGGGGTGCAAATGAGATATAAGAACTGTATCACTCTTCGTGGATAGGAAGTCAATGTCACAATACTTCATGCAATGTACACCCCCAACTGGGCAGAATTTTGGTGCAATCTCTCCTTTTCAGCCTTGGCTACCTCAATGTAATGTATTTTTTTAAGATCTGCTCATAGAGACTTCATTTCTAGTTCTGATATTATACTAGCATTTCCCCTCCTGTGTTATCCTCTGTTCTGCTAACCCTGTTTATTAAATCCTGCAATTTGTAGCTTGTCTCAGAGCAGCTTGTTCAGATTAGACTTGCCTAGGGGCTAGTTTAAATTGCTCACATGACTTCTCATAAGAAACATGACACACATGTTAAATTCATGAGCCATAGAAGGCTTGTGTGTGGAGCGCTTTCCATTTCCCTTTGCCCTTTCCAGGTGCCATTTTCCTCATTTTTCATGCCTTTCCCACATTTCCCTTCACCTTCCCCCCCTGCCCTTCTGTGCCTTTGCATGGAAAAAAAGGAGAATCTCATCTTTGCACAAAGAGATACATCAATCCAGTCTGATTACTTAAATATTCCGGGCTGGAATCTGTCCCTATCAAATCCATTTGCAGGTAATCGTAATACAATATACAAACATACCTGAAATGTGGAAAGAGAGAAAAGGGAACCATCCATATACCTAGTGCATTAATAAAAGAAGGAGGCATTTTTGCCTGTGGTTCTGGAAAGCACAAAACAAGAGTGGTTGCTCCCACTAAAATTTTGTTTCAGACTGTCCTGTATTGCTCTTGGTGCAGAGAATAGCAGCTTTCCACAGCCTTACGCTGAGTATGATCCCAACATGTTCTCCAGAGCTGAGAATAGGACTCCCAGTACTCTGATTACTTGGGTACCTTTCCTGCAAAGAGCATCCTTAGAGGGTCACAAATACCTGCTTACAGCTCTTGTTACTCAGCTACATCAGGAATACAGCTGCCTTCTAATTTTGACTTCTTCTAGCTCTTTGCTGGAAGGCTAGCACATGCTATGCTGGTGCAGCCAGACAGATTTATTTGTTTGTTTTGGAGGTGAGCACCTACAAAATGAAACCACTCTCAGTGTGTTTGAGACTGGTCACAAGCAGGGGAGTAACAACCAAGTGTGCTTAACCCAGCTACTGTGAGTTGAAAAAGTGATGCTTAGTATAATTAAATGAAAATAAGTAACTGGGAAAGGAAGAAAAATCCTACTAGTGCCTCTGTTGAGGGGAAGGCTGTGACATTTTGCCCTCTTTAGCATCATGGAGGAGAAACATTATGAACCATTTCTTCTCAACTAGAGGAAAATCATCTGCTAGAGTTCACGTCTCCTTAGATTCCAGATAATTCAAACATGAGACCGTACTGGACCTTCACAGTTCCACCTCACACAAAACTTCTCCTCCTGCATTTAGTTACTTAACAGACCATGGCTGGCGCAAGTGACAATACAGCAAAGCCAGTCACCTGTTCCAGCAGCATGAGCAGAGCATGTTTCCATGGTGGGGAGAACTGGCTGAAGGGATGGCATAGCCACACCATTTCCCCATCTGGATGTAATCTGAGCTGTTAGCGCTGTATAAAACTGGATGGATGCTAAACGGTTTAGAGGCTGGTCTTGAAGGACCATGTCTTCCTCCACAGACCTCCATGGAAACTCAGATAATTGAAAGTATTTTTCCTGAAAGTCTGTAAATGTTCATGCAGAACACTAGTAATTTTCAGCATGATCACAGCTGTGCAACACCACCCTCCCAGCAGCCTGACGGTCCTTACTGGTCTGCAGTAACACATGGCTAGCTGATATCCTGCCTTGATTCCACATTTGGATCAGATGCCCTAAGCAGGCTGGGAAGTTGCTGTTGTGCTTTGTGCTCCTTTGGTATAAAGTTCTTCCAACGTTAAAATTCAGCTATAGGAGTCCCCCACCCAGGAACCTTCCTGCCCCATTCCTAAGAGTGGAAGACCTCTGCCAGTCTCAGACCTAGACCTCAAATCTGCCAGCTCTCCTGTAGCCTGTATTCTCCTGCTCTTCCAGCCTC
Source organism: Struthidea cinerea (assembly GCA_013397865.1). NCBI lineage: Eukaryota > Metazoa > Chordata > Aves > Passeriformes > Corcoracidae > Struthidea > Struthidea cinerea. The sequence continues at coordinate 2,422,348 of VZTI01001648.1, read as the reverse complement.
CTTGACGACCCAGAGTATTTCCCCAGCACTTCAAGAAATGTAGTCCAGAAGAAATCCCCATCCAAGAAATGTAGTCCAGAAGAAATCCCCATCCATCCCACAAGAGATTGTCAGCTGTGAGATGCAAGACTGCAGCCTGCTTGTCCTCACTCTGCACCTGTTTTCATTTCCCCGGCCTCTTGCTCCACGAACTTCCCTGTGATCTCTTCTATAAGCCCATCAGGGCCAAATGCTTCCCTTTACTGGGCTGTAGAGAAACCCCTATATGGTCTCAAAACTGTTCCCATAAATGACCATAAGGAATGGCTCTTCACTCCCCTGGTAATCCCACTGCTTTCCACTTTAATTTGCCTCTCCTTTTAAAGGAATTACTGGGAATTACAGAAAGTTCTTTTTGAGACAGCCATATAAGAACAAACAAGTCCCAAAACAACTCACTATCAAAGACTGGACCCTCTTCATTCAGGAAAGCAAAGGTTCTTGCTGCAAATTTTTTAGTGCTGAGTTACACACATTAAAGCAGTAAGGTCACAAGGCTGTTCCTTAGAATGTCTGTGATATCACTGGACAATGAGGATGCAGGTATGCACATACTTGCTGCCAGTAAATATCTACTTACCTTTAGCGTGCCTGTAAATTCTTTATGTATTTGATTTGCTTTTAATGGAGGTCCTGGGGTCCTTAGCCACAGCAGCAAGAACACAGCGGTGGGCTGGGGAAACTGCAGAGTAGGTAGAGAGCTACTGACAGTGAAGGAGGGTAGCTTAACTTCTTCAGGGAAGACAGTTTGATTTAAGGCTGATATAATTTTAATTGAAAACATCCAAACCATATTCACCTGGATTGGGATATAATTTATTAGTGAATAGGAGTAAAAAATTTAATGCAGATGGGGCAGTAGAGCACATGCTGTTCCACATGCTTGGCTGCAAAAGCTGTCTGGTGTGTTGCATTGCAATGTACTCTGAAATGCCTTTATTATTTATTGTTGTATTAGTGATTCTTTGTTTGGACTACACAAAGCTACTACACAAATCTATACAGAGAATACCAAATTCTCTGCTAATATACATCACATAAGAAGGAGACCATTTCCATCTCCTGACACTCTGCCCAGTCCAGCCTCCAGCAACAATTCCTGATGATAGCCAAGTGATACCATGTCGATGTGGTACTTCCTGGCTATATTTAGTGTCAGATAGTTAAATATTTCATAGAAAATTGTGACTGGATTTGCAAAGTGGCAGAAAGAATGTTTTAAGAATTTAGATTTCCAGGTTATACACAAAAGCTCTCTGAGAATTCATGAATGCAGTCAGCATCAACATGGAAAGAAGACAGTATTCAATGAACCATGCATCATGTACTGAAGTACAGGCAAAAATATTCTTAACATTTTTACAATGTTATAATTAAATGTCCCTTTAATTCATGTCCATGAATATGTGCAATGCACATTATTTTAATTAGATTTTTATTTACCAGATGACCATTGCACAAATAATAGACATATCCCCTGACACACACACACTTGTCCTTACAGACATCTCCCTGGAGAGACAACAATCCAGTACATATTGTTGTGTGCATTCAAAAGATTTATGTCTCAGTGACATTTTTATTGGTTCTACTGACTTATTTGATGCTGTGTAATGTTTAAAAAAAAAAAAAAGTTTTTATATTTTGATGTCCTGATGGTGGCAGCAAGAGGTTTTACAACAGAGCTTGCAGGAAGAAACAATGATCCAGCAGTAAACAGCCTCATTATGTCTTCAAGAGGAAAATCTGCCTAACACATCATACCATTACTTATTTTCTCTCCATTCAAACTCCAGTGCCACATTCTCATTTACACAAACCAGAAAAATAACCAGGAATCATGAGCTCTTCATGAAGCACTGATAGAAGTGAGCAGTTGCCTAACACATATACTTTCCTCAGTAAAGTTTTCTTGGAGGAGAAAGGAAGGAATGTAAAGAAAGAAGTGTAAAGGAGGGGGGAAGCTGCAGACAGGGCACCCCTATCTACGCCCTTCAGATAGGAGAAAACCAACCATCTCTGTGAATATTTTATTACCCATGGCAGAGTATCCAAACTGCTCCTCCTTGGGGAGCAGAAGGAGTTTTCATCCACGATGACCAGAGGTTGTTGGTGACAGAGAGCAAACTGTCACAAGTGACTTGTGTAGGAGGCAGGAGCAACCTGCTGTGTTGCAGACATGCAGCACCAATGCTCTCCCAGTGTTCTTACGTGCATCACGGCTTGCTGCAGCCAGGCGGGGTGAAGACAAGCCCTTTTTCCCCACCGTGTACTCTGTTCTCTGGCATTGCATCTAACTTTGCTCACTTGATCCATGTTGGTGGGGGCCTGGGGTCTTGACATGCCACAGGCAGAGGCAAAGACTCTTGATTCTGCAGATCTTACGGTGCCAACGTGTCCATGATGCAATTGGAGGCGGACTAAAATGACAAAAAGCCAGGGAAGCACTGGTACAACATGCCACAAAGAGACACGTGGGTAGATGCACAGTCCCTGCCTCTGCTGCCCTCTTCTGCATTAGGCTTGCAGCTGACACAAACCATGCTAACTTGGAGTGATTAATGAGAGACTTAAGCAGCTCAACGAGTCTGCTTTCCGTCCTTGAAAATTAAACAACAGTAACTAAAAGTAGTAATAGGGCTTTAAGAGAGACCAAAAACAAAATAAAAAATCTATTTTCGCTGAACTACCTTAAAAATTATGTTACAGGAAATGAATGCCTGTAAGTGGAGCAGAGTGGATACATTCACTACCCGTACCACAGCGGTAGACTCTGGTGCACAGTTCCTAGGGAAGATAAGTTGTAAATACCAACAGCTTGATCCTCCTTACCATGGTGTAAGGAGGAGCCACTCCACAGGGAGCTCAAAAGTTAAACCCACTCTAAAACTCATTTGCACGAGACCCGAATCACCCTGTGTTGTGGCCAGCGCAGAACAGTGAGCTGAGATTGATAAAACTTGCCAAGTCTCTTGCTAAAAAAGCAGCTTCACACAAAATTGGGATACTACGGAAAATTAAACAAAAAAATGTAGGACCTTAATAACTGGGAACATGCACTAGCTTTTGTTTCACAGACTGAAATCATAAACCTGTATTAAGGCTATCAGAAAACGAATTTGGAGCATTAAAAATTTATAAAGCCGTTTGAGTCCCTGGAAAGATCATTACTAGGCAACATATTGCTGTAGTTCCCGTCACAAGGCACTGAGACGGCACAAACCCGGCTTCGTACCAGCGCAGCTCCCTCCACCCGCGCGGTGCAGAAGAGGGAGCCTTCTGAACACTTCAGTGCCATAAAGCGCCTTTGTGAGAGAAGGTCTTTGCCACTGTGAGGAGCATCAAGTAAGCAGGAGTCTGCTGAGGCACACCAGGTGGGAGGACTGAGGTCTCCAGTTATCAGCATTCCTTGGGCTGAGCTGTAGCCAGCCTGGTTATTTCCCACATTTGCCAGTCCGTGCAGTTTTCACCTTGCCCTCAATGCGAGTTAGCATTTCCCCCCCCTATTTAGCAGGTTGAATCTGACTCAAAATGCCTCATGGGAAGTACTTCAAATGAGCAGGTTTCATAAAAATCCTTCGACTCTAAAATGGCTTAGTATTTCAGAGGTACTGCTACTGGCTTCATTCAGAGTGACTACCCTTTTTATGGTGCATGCAGTTTTCTCATTTACTGCGGGGTGGTTTTGTGGCAAAAGCACTCAAGGGGTTTGACCTCTCCTCAAGGCTCTGCCTTTCTCTTTCAGCTGTAACACCAAATGTGACACTTTCTCTGCAATAGCTTCTGTAGTTTTGAATAGGGAAAATAATACACTGCCTCTCAGAAGTATTAAAGGGCTCTGATCCTCCTACTTAGAAAGTGCTTTCAGTTTTCAGGAGAAGGTGCTGTAAATGCAAATTATTTATAGTTATTACTCAACGTAAATGAAAGAGAATATTTATTTTGCAGGTCTCAGATGAAGTGGAACAGTCACATCAAATGTGCTGTATTAGTAATAACTTGGTGAAAGGAAAACCAAGACACAAGATGTTGGGATTGCTATCAAATCTATACACGAATGTATTTTTAGAGGCCAGCGTTAGGGCTAAGGCTCTGCCAAAAGCTAGATGGGATTTACTAGGTTGTTGCTCTCCTGTCAAGATATATTGCCAAAAGGCTGATTTACTTCTACATCCTTATATCCATTGCTTTATATTGTGTTGGTTGTTTAAATATTTGTGTGCATTCAGGAGCAGCAATTTCATCTCTCTAACAGAAAAATGTTGCAGCTGGTAATGGCTCTGGGCCAATAATACACAGGATGTTTGAACAGCCCTGTGCTGAGTGTTCCTCTGCCCCAGCAATCTGGATTATGTTTTTGTAAATTTATTTGATCATAGCGCTCATGAAAATTACAAATTAACATCAGTGAGTAGGAGCTAACATGGACTCAGTGTATCTCGGGTAGTCTCTGTCCTAGCTCTCCCTCTCAGCTCGGCCCTGGCCGGCTGCGCTCCTTCCCTCCTCCAGGTTTTGCTCCTTTCCAGACTGACGGTGGTGGTGCACTAGAGGAGCTGCAGATGCTGCGAGAACTGAAGGATCACTCACTTTGTGTGATTTAAGGCTAGAGAACCCACTTGAGTTTCCTATAATGAGAGGAATATGAAATAATAACACTTCAGCGCCGTAGTAACTGGCCAACAATCACGACTTTCGTTAAAGCCGTGAGCATTTAAGAACGTACTTAGGTACATCCCTCCTTTGCAATGCGTTCCTGTGTTGGTTTAAGCCCCCTCATTCACACAACCATATTAATTGTTTATGCTTTAGGGGAATGTGATTGCAATCTTCAGTCCTTAGATGAAGGGAGTGACTGAAGACTGAGACAAAGTGGCAAAATGAACCTGTTTAAGCTTGCAGAACTAATTTCCACCACCCCCAACCCCCACACCCCAATCTTCACTTATCAACCACTTTAAAAGGTGACTCACTTCTGCATTTGGAAAAATAGTAGTCATCATCATGGATTTTAGCAATAGTGAAAGGAAAGAAGAACAAAAACAGAGAGCAACAAATATTTAGGATCACATACTAAGCTACTCACATTGTGCATTCACTCAGATGACATCCTAAATATGTCCCAAAGGCATGCACTGAAGCCATTTACATGAGCAAGTCATTACCTCACAGTGTTTAAGTTTAGATGATATTCATATACCGCTAACCTAAGGAAAACAGTCATTTGTCCACTGAGGAGCTGTCCAGTAGGTTAGAGCAAAAGAGATCAACAGAATCAGCTTTTGCCTTCATTTTCATCACGACAGCTTACAGGAAATAAAATTGAATTTGATGTAACCCAAAACACACCATACTGCCATTTAATTGCATGGTAATATATAATATAAAGCACCCCCCAAAGCTGAACCTGCTAGTTCATTTGATTAATTGAACATTTAGCACTTCCTCCCATGTCTCCCTACCCTCTGTTCCCTCCTCTCCAACAGAAAATTTGATCAATTCATTCATTATTGGCTCCTGCTATAGGATAATTCCCTCTCCTTTCCAATGCTGGTATACAGGTGTTCTCATCCGGTAAAAAAACCCAAATCAACAAACAACCAAACAATAAGAGGATGAAAGATCTTTTTAATGGAAATCACAAGCTAGGAAACATAAAGTTTGCAGAGACGAGTACACTTCATATTTTAACACTAGCCTCCACTCCTGTGATGAGGTAAACAAATCCATGACATCCAAGTGTCCCGCAGTTGTGGCTCAGGCTGACCTTCACTCTGCAATTGCTGTACCAGTGGGTTTAATGGGCAGGACAGTTCGCTTAATCACATCCACCTTTCCAGCAGCTGGGCAGGAAGGCAGTCTGCCAGCACACTCCCAGTTTGGGGCTGTTGCTGTGTTCTTCTGGCCCAGTATGAGTGCACTCAGCAGCATGCCCAAGCAGTGGTGCTGGCCTGTGTCCCTCCTCTGCACTCCTGCTGGCACCCCTCCAGCCACTTCTACCCTCTGACATGGGTGCCAGGCACTGCTACTACATCAGGAGCAGCTTTAAATGCTTCAACCCACTCCTGAGAAGTCAGCAGCTAGCCAGGTGTTCTACAAGGCATGGAAATTTGAAAATGAAAATTGTAGCCAAGTCTGGGTCACAATACTTTTTATAAGAAGAGCAGAAAATTTAGGAGTAATGAGGATTCACACAGATGGATTTCCCCAGACACTTCCCTCTTCCTCTCAGAAATTATGCCCAAATGAATTTTAAGGCTTATCTCAGATTTCCAGATTGGTAGCTATAAATGCTTTTACACCACTATGACAGAGCTTGGACTAGTAGTAGATTTGACCATACTATTAGATTTTGACCTCACTATTAGAAGATTGTTCTTTACTCTTCTGAGATAGGTCATATGGGAATCAAGTGGAGAACAGAAAGCATTTCAAAAAAATTTCAATTCCATAATAGTTTTTTTGCAAATTATTTAAGGACACAATCTCTCTAAGCCATGTCCACTACTTTTCGTAACTAAAAATGATCAGCTAGCAGCAGACATCTGACCCTGGAGTGGCAAACAAATAATTTCTAAAGTGTGATATGGGATTTTGCCTCAAATTTCTGCCTGCATAGCATTAAAAGCCTCATGAACTGGCAGAAAGTAAAGGACCCCATGCATAGGACCATGACCAAATCCAGTGGAGTGCTTTTTGCAGGTGACAAGATGCAAGCTTCCCAGAGCCCAAATGCACAAGCTGTCCGATTTCCTGTGAGAGCACTGATCCAGTTAGTAAGTAAAGGGAGGCTGGTTTATGAAAAGACATTGCCATGTTGCTCCAGTGGCAGCTCAAGATGTGAACAGCAGCACTGTTTATTCTTTTCCTTGAAAGACCATACGTCCTTCCTGAAATGTAAAAATCTGTTGTAACTTAGTTTTGGACTCTCTTGGGAGCCTTGAAGGAAGACAAATATGACTACTCTGTCCACACAAGGCAGAGCAAAAACACACGACTGACAAGTTGGAAGATTTTCTTCCTGTCCTTGGGGACGAAGCACCAAGCTCCTTTTAGCTTTGCATTTAAAAACTTAGGTTTTCAGTTTTCACAATAGATCCTTCACATCACAGTCATTCTGTGGGAACCCCATCCAGCTGTGCCCCATTCCAGGTGGGTCTGGAGATGGGAGAGGAAGCTGTCACCAGCATCATTCAGAGGCTGCTGATGGGAGAGCCTGTGACACAGGTTCAGGAAAGCCTCCCCAGGATAAAGCAGAAGGAATACCAGCCTCCAGAAAAAAAAGACTGACTGTCCTCCTCCTCCTCCCCTCACCCACAGGACTAAGCTTTGGAATATGCAATGAGGTATCACTGCTTGAAATTCCCTGTTATATGCCCAAAATGCTGCTAAAGGAATGCTAAGTTGAAGAAATTAGATTTGCCTTTGGTTTCCTCCTGCAAACCGTGCAGTTGTTCCTGTCTCTGATGTAGTAAGGGGTATGGTTTTATCTAGTCCTGGCTCTTTCCTCCTATTGGTAATAACATCAGTGCTCCAAGAGGATGCAAGTCTTAAAGCCAGGTGCTGTCACAGACAGAAAGGAGCGACCTGGTCAGGAAGGACTGAAGGGAGCTTTTTTACCAGTTTACAAGTAAGGTACACCTACAAAAAATTGCAGCTACTGGATGAATTGCTGGTGCTAAAGATGTTCTGACACTGTGTCCAGAAATCCCGGTTATTACAGGGTTGCAATTTTCTCAGAAGCTACAAAATGAACACGAAGTTTTAGCTGTCTTGAATATTGGGGTTATTCAGAAGCATCCAGGAGTCTAAACAGGTCAACACTCAATAGATACTTAGGTCATATGTACATTTACCAAGATGGCATCAAGTGACAACAGGCATTATCAAGAATTGGGAGATAAGGCTGAATTTTTGTGCTGCATATTCCAGAAAGATTGAGGGAATGTTGCCACTCATGCATTGATTTCAGTCTAAGATAGCCAATTCCTGCCATTTTTGCTCACCCTGGAGCCTCCTGAAGATGACCCATACTGAACATCCTGAAGACTTTCTGCAGGATGGGGCTGGATGGAGATGACCTGGAAGAGGCCAGTCACCAGCGTTTCAAGTGCTGCATCTACACCATGGCTCATAGAAATCCAGCAGTGAGCAGGATGTGCTGGCACCTGGGTTTCACTACCCACAGACCTCCTGACGGCAAAGCCCTTTCAGCTGTAAAACAGAAAGGCAAGAGATTTTAGGTGTCTCTGAAGGAGACAGCATTTAATGCTCTCTGTCTGTCTAGTTCCCTTTATCTGTGCAAATTGTGCATTTTTTTCTAATGGGCAGAGATGATACGTAATCACAAGTGGTCTATTGCCATCTTTGCTAGCTTGCAGGAATAAAATTTAGACTTCCAGAAGGTAGTAGTCAATAAATAGCATTATCTTTTTCACAGGAGTAAAGCACTCAAAAGAAAGAGGAAGAAATACATAGTCTAAATCAAAGCTGATGATTGGAAGAAAAGAAACATCAAAAATACAGAATGTACCAATGTTCAGATGTGTTGGCTCATTTGTCAGAACCAGTGGTTCTTGGATATAAAAATGACAGATTGAAGAGTTTGTAAAGCACTGTTTAAAGGGTCTGTTTCTCCCCTGTTATGGTGAACAGAATTCTGTGTAAGCATCACTTAGTGCCAAAAGATGAAAATACATGGTCACTAGAAGAGTTTTATTATTTCCTTGTATCAGCATCATAGGAGCAATAAAAGAAAGAGATGTAGGAGTACAGGTGGATAGCAAAAAAATGGCTTAGATGTGCCATAAAAAGACTGAGAAACAATGAGCAAATGCTGAGAAGTGATCAGACTAACAGCGAAGGAGACTGAACTGCCTTCCCATTGAGATGAAAATCCAGCCACAGAGCCAACATGGTTGCTACCCTTGGCAAATTAGCTTAGTGACTCTAGAAAGAGTTTCAGCTACCTTCAGCTGGCTCACTTACCAGTGGACCACACTGCTGCAGACACTCACACACAATTATGATGTGTGTAACAGAAAAAAATACTGGTGAAAAGAGCTCTTACTGAATTTGACACTTTGGGCAGTTCATCTGCCACTGTAAGAAGATTAATTTCTTGCATGCTAGGTTATTATTTTTAATATTCTTCAGGAGGAGAATTATTCAGGATTAGGAAACATAAACTACTGGTCAATTTTGCAGCTCTGAGTTCGTCTTCACAGTGATAACATTCTTTGAAATCTGCTGAAGGGAAGGTCTCACCCATTGAATCCTGTGTCCAATCTAAAATGGTCCATACTAAAACTTCCTGTAGCTTGAAAACAAAATGAAGAGGGGAAAAAAAGCCATGACTAAGAGGAGAAAAAGAAGAAAAACATAGGAGAGATTTGGTTCTATCATTAACGAACCTTTGAATTCCTATTTTTTATGATCACTTTTTGAGAAAAAAAAGATTCTCTCATGCCTATTTCTAGTATGTCTTACTGTCTCAGAAACCTATGCTGAGGATTCAGATATCTGTTCTGCAGGACAGGTGCCCTATAAAATACAAATGAGGATGTCTTTGTGGCAGAAGAGGTTAAGCCAAAACATATTAAAGTAAAAAAAAATAATCTCCTGATGTTTTCAATAGGCATTGAATCAGGCACAAAGTAAGTGATGGGGAGCTATGGGGTCACTGCCACCTGTCCAACTCTACCACAGGATTTCCAAGTGATCCCAGCTATTAATTTATGCTTTATGCCTCAGTTTCCCTACTTTTCTGAGTCTGTTAAAGTTCCTGCCCAAAGACATAATCAGGCTTAATGGCTCATAAGGTGATTGTAAGATCTTAGGAAGTGCTATAGGACTGCAAGGTATTCCCCCTACCCAGCAAAAATCTTCTTTTATGTCTGGTTACACACTTATTGTTTAAGATATGAGGGGCTGGTGAACACAAGGGTTAATGACAGGTTCCCACAGATTATATTTTCTCTTGTAGGTCTACTTTGAACTTCATTCCTGTGTTTATTTAGCTGTGCATATGTGTGTGCATGGCCCTGCATGTAGCAAAGGGCCAGAAGGGCCGAGCCCCTCCCTGAGGAAGCTCTGACAGAGGATCTGTGCAAATGTGCTTCCTCTTCCTTTCACTCCCCAACCTTAAGGTCAGAGGATCTGGAAAATCCTCCTCCACCCTGTGACTTGATCTGATGATTGTAAGAGAACTGCAGTTCCCCCGTGCCTCCCTGCTCCTTCCGCTCCCCACCCTTCCCTCTCACAGCCTGGTAACCCTTTAAAGCCTTCTCCAGAGTGATGCCTATTGATCCCAGGCACTGGAGAGGGACACAGGGGAGCTGGCTGCTTGTGTTTGCACAGGATGAGCAGCCCTGGTTTATCCCAGGTGGAAGGCTGTTTCTCTGACCCTCACAGGCCAAGGCAACACATGAAAATTGAAGTTTTTCAGGGGCATTGCTTCCTGTTCTCTGGCAGAGGAGACAAGCCTGGAAAATGCACTAATTATTAATTCAATAGAGAAGAGCTGACTGCTTTTTTATTTATTTTTTCATTCTAAATCTCAGATTTTTGGATTCAGGACAGCCAAGTCAGGAATTCCTGCCTTGGCTTCCAGCTTCGCTGCAGCATGAGGAGCCCCCATAGTGGCTCGTGCTGGTGGCTGGCACAGATGGGAGCATCAGAGCTGCAAGGATCCTGTTCCAGGTGTCCTGCTTTGGGTGGAACACTCCCATCAAGGTGCTTCCCACAGCTTCTGGCACTGCCCTTAAACAACTGCTCTGAGGACTCTTAGAAAGGCCTTCAAGGTTCCCCATGTGGAATTCACAGGAAAAAGGACAGGTGGCCAGAGGTGTGTCTCCATGCCCAAAATATGTGCCCAAGCTGGATGCCAGGCAAAACCATGAGCAACCTCAGCTCCAAGCACGCCTCATTCCCAACAAGGCAGCACACTTTCCACTGCCTGCCTCTCTGTCAGCAGCATTTCATCCCAGGAAAGGTGAAGTCCTTGATGCCCCATTCCACAGCCAGCCCTCCCTTGGGGAAACCATGGATGTGCCTTCTTTGGGATGGAGAGGTCTTAGAAAAAAACCCACAGTAACACTGGCAGTTGGACTTTCCTGCTGGCTCTTGAGCCCTTTAGTCCCACTGGGCTTTTCCCTGGCTTCATCAGAGCTAGAAAGTGACTTTTTACTTCCAGTGGAAGGTGCCATTTGCACCAAGAGGAGCTGAGGCGCTGCGAGAAGCACACCAGCTGCATGCAGACAGTGAAAGGGCGAGACCAGGCCACCTGCACTGGGGTTCAAGCTGGGGACTGTCTCCCTCAAACAGTGGCCATGGGTTTGCCGAGGAGAGCAAGGCTGAGTCACAGGCCAGCATGGCCCTTCCTGGCACCCAAAGCCAAGTGCTCTTGGATGCCGTGAGGCTTTTGGATTGTAAATATCCCAGCACTTGGCTTTGGCTGCCATTTTTAATGTAGCTCCAGTAAAATGGAGTGCCCAGCTTCCAAGCAGAGGGAAGCAGCAGCCCTGTCCCATCCCAGCCCATAAGGCTCTTCTTGCCCTGTTCTCTGGAGGAGTGGGATCACATTCCTGCCTGTCTGCACAAAGAGACCTCGTGACAGTGATGTGACCATAGGCTGCTGGTTCAGGTTGCAGGTTCTCCTCTGTTGGCCAGTCAGCCGGGATGGCTCTTCCTGAAAGCTTCTCCCTGCAGGAGCTGGAGGCGCAGGAAGGGACACTGGGGACAGGATGACTTGGTGTGTCTCTGATGCCAGCCTTTGCAACTCTGGGGTCATTTCAGCAAGCAAAGGACCTGTCCTCTCTAGGATGGGACGAGGGAGGTGGCAGTGTCTCACCTGCTGCTCATATTTGTGGTGGACGGTCTAGCCAGCACATCCAGAGATGCTAAATGCACTCCCAAACTTTAGCACACATAAGCCTGATTATTTTGTATTAATTTAAATTATTTTTAAGGAGCCATTTATTAGTATTTGTTGCTTTTGTACACAGTCCGAATTTCTGGTGCCATACATAGACTTTGCCTCCTTAAAAGGAGCTGAAGGTGCTCCCCAAAGGGCACTTTCAATGTGCTCCTTCATTTCTCTGCTCAGTCTACACTGAGCAAACATTTTAGGTTCTATCAGTGTTTATGGTCTGCAATTAAGAAAGCTGAGACAGATATAGGTTAGTCTAGTTCTTCTGCAGATTGATTCATTACAGCCTGACAGGTCAGGGCTGCAAACAGCAGCAATACATCCAACCCACAGAATAACTACTGTCTAACATTAGCATTGACCCAGGCATATTACAAAGATGCCTACATAATCATGCCTCTTTGGAAGGCCTTTCATTTAAAGAACACAAAGTGTCTTGGGTCTTATTCCACTCTTTTTACACTAAGGTGCCATTACTCTTCCATGGAGGTGAAACTGTACTGGGCTTGAGCCTGGAGAAAACCACAGGTGTTTGTATCCTGCAGCAAACATTTCTGGATTCCTACACTAGCATTTGTCCAGGTAACCATGAAAGGAGTTACCAGGGGGCCACGAACATGCCTATAAATATATTCACAAATTTCATGTTTCCGGAAGCAGGAACTGCTATTTGCTGTGTACAGCACCTGACACAATGTAGTAGTGACCTGAGTAGGGTTGCTGTGCTGTCCTGCAGTGAAATGGTAAACAACAGAGCGATAATGATGTTTTCTCCTGTCCTTCTGCACAGCGCTGTTGCTCTGGTGTTTTGGTTTAGTGGGTCTAATCAGCAAACTTCCGGAATTGCTACTGAATGAAAAGGATTTCAAAGAGAGCATGGTTTGTCATTTGTGAATCCCATCTACTTTAAAACAGGGCATGGATTTCTTGAAATTTTGTAAGGAGCATAACTGTGGTTTTTACAATAGTAATGAATTCTGTGCAGTGCAAAAGGTCATATGAAAAGCAGTAGGAGGACAGGATGCTGGGATAAAACACTGAGCAGATTTACTTCCTAAATTAATATTTTTCTCTTTTTTTTTTTCCCCTACTCTCCCTGGGACTTTGTGGAATAACAGCATCTTGTGCTAGACAAAGGAAATGAAAGAGCATTAAGTACAGGTATACTGGAAATGTGGTAGGCAAAATATTGGGACTTTTCTAAAGAAAAATAACAAAAAAACCCAACAAGGAATGCACATTTAAGTGGAAACATGCAATTCAGCTTATCAGCAGCTTCAGATCTTATTCATTGTTAGATGTACTGGAAAGATTAAGAGAACAAGTGTATGTAAAAGTTGTCAAATATGATAAAAACAATGAAGTAATTGAATTTAAGAGAAACTCATGTGCATCTACCCATGCAAATATGAAGTAGGGCTATTACACCCACCTATAGTCCTCCTGATTCTGAAGAGACTGGACCAAATTCTTCTCTATCACAATTTCATCAGTCTTCAGACATTTATTAAGCTCAGATTTGCCTGGTGTAAGTGCCTGAAAACAGAAGCTCCAATAACACTTCAACCCAACAGATGTAAGAAAGTTTGTTTTAATAAATGCAAGGGTCACAAATTCCAATGTCCAGGATGTGTGGAATAAATTTTAACATAAAGACAGGTTTTGCACTCTGCAGCAGCTAATGATTTGCTTGTACAAGGTGTTCGACACGTATCTATGGCAAGGCATAAAATGTCACAACATAAACTTCGAAAATACTGCTAGGTTTATGAGACATGTCCATATACATTTGTCACTTGCTTTACTAGCTAGACCCTTCTGCCTGATCTGAGGTCTCAGGAGGACTCTGCATTCAGCTGCCCCAGGCCAGGAGGAGCACTGGGACACACTGACAGTGAGACTCATCTACTTGGTTGTGGGAGTAATTCATCTCACCATCCAGCTGTACATTTTGGCTGATGCAACAGGGGGTCAGTGCAAGTCTTTGCCTTTCCCTGTCCTTCTACATGCCAAGGAGATGTAAAATGTGCGGTCCTGGCATCTCTGTCCAGTCTTCTCTTTTCACGGGACTGTTTCTAATTTCTTGCCTTGCTGTCACACTTACTGGGTACACCCATTCCTCCTCAGGTTTCTGTGGGATAAAAGGAGGATCAAGTTACCTGTTTTCTATTTCTGGCAAGAATTTCAGAGCCCTTTCCTGTCCTGAGTCCCCCAGACTCTTGAAGGATAAGCTCTTGCAGAAGAGAGGAAGCAAAGAAGACTCCTTTAGCAACAGCACTCCTTCCCCTATCTCTCTGAATCTCTCTGTGTGCAGCCTCTGGATATTCTTCTGCAGAATGGAAAAAGATAAGCTTTACCCCATTTTCCTTTCCCACAGGCACTGGCAGATTATGAGGAGGGCTGGGGGATGTAAAAAAAGCATAAATATAAATAGTTTAGGAAAAACAGAATAAAAACAAAAGATAAAAACCTGCAAGCCAGAGAAGAATATAGGAAAAAATAAAAAAAGGAAAAAAACAGTATGAAATAAGAAAGAGAGAAAAAACAGAGGTACAGAAAAGAAGTCGTGATCCCAAATATTTGCATAGCTGAGGCTTCCACAGTAATGTGCACTTCCTAGATTGACAAGACTGTGCAGGCACATTTTCTCCTCATAAACACTGATTTCACACATAACCAGTCGAAAGGATCACAAAAACCCAGTCTTCTGTGAGATGTCTGGGAGCAGCTATATCCAAGTTACAGTTCCAGGGGACAAGGAGAAAAAGTCAATACAGTGTGGTGCACTACAACATGTTTCCACATTCTGCCTGGGATTGCTCCCCAAGTACCTCCTACTGGGATGATTTAAAACTTTTAACATCTATGACCAGGGCATACAAATTGTATTCTCCTTTGCTTTTTCTTTATCATCTTCCTCCCAACCTTCCTCTTAGTTCTTTGGGTCAAAAGGGCATAACTTCCTGTCTGCCTCCTAAAACCATAGTCTTTTTTATTTTGAAGCAATATTGAGTTGAAGACTAGTTTTATTTTGCAGATAACTGAATATGAAAATATTTAAAATCCATAGGAATAGAATTTGAGGTCTTTTATAATGGAAAAAAAATTCAAGCAAAGTGGTTCCTTCAGAATACTTGCAAAAATAGAAACAGATGTGAAAAAATCTAAATGTGAATATACAATAAAATCCAGACCTGTAAATC
>VZTI01001648.1:2392819-2407150 GCA_013397865.1 Struthidea cinerea | reverse complement strand
GGGGTTGTTTTTTTTTTTTTTTTTTTTTTTTGTAAAGAAAACCAGACTTTCGTTACATATCCTCAAAATATGGAAACAACTTACTTGGAAAAGTGAAAAATAAGGTGAAAATACAGCATCATAGGCTTAAAAAAAATTCAGTGAAAAGAACAAAGTGAGTGAGGATTTGGAGAAGCCAAATAAATGCTGCCACGTCTTGAAGAGAGCAAATAAAATAATCCTACCTGGGAAAAGGTAGTCTCTGCATCATAGCTGAAAAAACAGTTGGAGAGATGACACTTCAAAAGATGATCTGTTATCTTCATCAGGAATTTCCTAAATTCTGACCCTAAACAGGCTGTAGTAAATAATTTCTGCAGCTGATCAGCATGCTACTTAAAAGGATGCTTGTTTGTTTTCTATAAATCGGAGACCAAGGCTACTTTAAAGTTTCCAGACAGTAATGCCACATACACTCCCTTGCGGTGTGTGGGTTGTTTCCAGGCTGAAAAGTTTAGAAAGATGTACAACTAAACTCCTAAACATAAAATTTGTCCCAGTAAGTTCTATAAGTTAATCAATTTGATATAAATAACACAAACTGGTTTGGGTTTTTTTTCTCACTATTTTGAGGAAGAACATAGTGAAAGCCACACCTGAAAAGCTGTGGGGTTAGAGGCTTCATCTGTATCTGTTGAAAACTTAGCAGAAACAGCTACAATCCTTATTTCCTCTAGGAAATTAATCCTCATTCTCGGTGAATTTAGATGTTCAAAATACAGGCTCACTCAAAAATCCCAAGTACGTATCTGACAGAAAACAGAGGTTTGGTTGATTTTCTTCTTCATAATTTTAAGACAGGTAAGATGTTGTGCACACAGGTACCAATTCTAATTCTTCAAATTCATTTGGCTTACAATATGCAAGATGCCAACTGCCAAAATATTGGGGGAAAAAAAAGGGACAAGTTATAATTTTATTTGCAGATATTTCATTAGTGCCATTGACAAAAAAAAAAGCCCCAAACAAATCCAAACTTCTAAAAGTAGGACATCAGTGCAAGGTCTTTATGAAACTTCTCAAGCAATGATGACAGCCCACAGCAGACACTTCGAAAATTTCTTCAGTTCATATCTCACAGACCAATAAATTTCTGCAACATCTAATGTTGGACCCAGTAATGCACTGTAATCTCATACAGTAACACAGTCAGTACAGAGCAACCTTGTACATGAGCATTAATGTTATCGAACACATAGAATATCCACTGAGTGTATAAGCTCACAAATATTTCAGGGTATAACTCCTAAATGAGGATATTTGTATATGTAGTGTAAACTCTTAGATAAAACTGAACACAGTTTAAATCACTTGTCTTTGTCTTGTCTTGTCTTGTCTTGTCTTGTCTTGTCTTGTCTTGTCTTCTCTTCTCTTCTCTTCTCTTCTCTTCTCTTCTCTCCTAGCATGTGCTGTTTGCTTTACAGCTCTCCAGAGCAGACATTTTTCATTCCACATTCGAGGAAGCTGGTGATACTACATGAAATGTCTTTTGTCTCCTTTCCATCTTTGTTATTTTTTCTGTCCTACACCCTGGAAGAATCCCATCCTCATGTCACAGACAGATGACTCCTTGTCATCTCCAGACAGATGACTCAGTGTAAGTCTTGCTCGAAGTCACTCAAATAGCAAATACCTGTTACAGAGTGACAGGGTGATTGATACCTTACCAGCAGAGTTTGCCTAGCCCTTTCTAAGCAATTTCACAGAAGAAAACCCAGACAGATAATGCCAGAAGCCTTAGCTTCAACATCTGGGGCTCCACCTTCTCAAACAGATATTTTCCAGACAGATAACCTCCCTTTTTCTCCAGACCTGAGAAGGCTGACAATACAAATCACTGCAAGATAATATTCCCTGTCGGAAAAGATCTTAAAACAGCTAAGTAAGTTCTCCCTTCCTGAAGCAAAGGACCATTATCAATAACTGTTCATCTCTTCCTGGAACCCTTGCCAGGAGACCCAGAACATCTCAGTTTCCTGTTTCACCCCACTCAACTGTTATGCAGAACTTTGAAGAGAGGTGATGAAACAACAAGCATCTTGGAAAAATATACCACCTCTATTTTCATACAGTTCCATTGAAATTAAGCAGTCCTGTCAGAAGAAAAACTCATTAAAAAGGACCAAAATGCTACAATTCCAAATTTGCTTTGTGCCTAGACACCTCTAGACTAGCAGTCCTACCTTAAAAGTAGCTGGCAAAGCTGCAGTGAGGAAAGGCAGAGGTGATTCTTGCTGGAAGAAAGACAGGCATCATAGAAGTTGCTGTTTCCTCTTCTATACCACACATCCTCGAGGGCATCTGTTTCTAGATTATTAAATTAATCTTCTGCCTGTGATTCATTTTTGTCTTTTCACAAACATAAACTCCCTTGGCAGCTGTTCTGCTCAAGTAGGGAAAGTATCAGGCCCCAAAGAAAGGTTTTTGCTGTGGGAAACAAATGGAAATGAAGACTGTGGAACTTGGAGTGGCAGATGCAGCCCTGCTCTAAATATGACTTAGAGCCATGATTGAATGATGTGGCACTTGAGTGCGTGGAGGTCTTGCTGGCCATGCTAATTGGGGAAGCACAGGGAAGAGGAAGGAAACTCAATCAGCAACATGGTAAATGCCCAACTTGGATACCTCCCACAGGAGACACAAGTCATGATTCTGACTTCACTGTTTTCAGAATTACACACAGCACTCATCTTTTCTTTGTGTCTTTACCTCAATAAACTCCTCATAGAAACACCCACTTTTTTAAAAAAATTGAATCAAATTATGAAACAGTTTTTCTGGGGTGAAGAAATAATTGTTTGGAATTGCTTATAATGAGGTTTAAACAAACAAATGTACCTGAAAATGCAGGCTCTGAAGCAGCTATTAAACATTCAAGACACTGTTCTTTAGTAAGTCTTTCACTAGAGCAGCCCCTGTCTACTTCCCTGGAGCCCAGGTCTTATCTGTCTCATCTAATAAGGCTGATCAGAAGTGTAACTAATCAATTAGGGTAAAATACAAATTTCTTTGAGATTTCACCTTGTTTTTAATAAAAAATTTTCTTATTGAAATCACGTGTGATTTTACACTGATGCTCTCAAGGAAAAAAGACTCCTTCAGCCTCTAGGGGAAGGTGTTGAACAGTTTGCAGTGGTTTTGGGGTTAATCCAGTGAGCAGGAGAAAGTTATCTGAACCTTCTGATATGTGGTTTCATGAGGCTCTGATAGGCAAACCAAGATTGTCAAGACAACCAGAAAGACCGAAGAAGAAGATGGTTAAAGACTGACTGTGTTTAAATGGTGTAACACTGGCCCTGAGGCCAGTCTGGTCTTGCCTAGTAGCCTCTTGCGTGGGTTAGACAAGAAGAAAGGAATTTATATCTCTGTGGATCTGTGCAAAAACCCAAGTTGTTCCAGAAAGCAAGAGTAATGAAGTCTGGCTTCATATGGCTTTACCTTTTTTGACGGGGGTTCTTTGGTGCCTAGTAAGTGCAAACTCCGATTGACTCTAATCACATGATAAAGGCATTTATACCTTATCATCATGTGCATTCTATGACATCTGTGACTTGTTGGGTTCAGTTACACTTCCTCATGATTGTAGCATTAACAGGGTCTTCTTCCTAAGAGCTAATTTTCACGGATTTTTCATAGACTTTAAATTAATATTCATCTCTGCCCAGCCTGGAGGTGTGTTGGGGCAATCCCAAACAAACCTGCAGGCTGGGTGCAGAAGTGATTGAGAGTAGCCCTGCAGAGAAGGACTTGGGGGTGATGGCTGCCAGAAAACTCAACATGACCTGGCAGTGTGAGCTTGCAGCCCAGAAAGCCAATGGAATCTTGGACTGCATAAAAAGGAGCATGGGCAGCGGGGTCAAGGAAGGTGATTCTGCCCCTCCGCTCCGCTCTGGTGAGACCTCACCTGGAATACTGCATCCAGCTCTGTGCCCCCAACATAAGAAGGACATTGAATTGTTGGAGAAAGTCCAGAGGAAGGAACGAAGATGATGAGGGGACTGGAGCAGCTTCCCTATCAAGAAAGGCTGAGAAATTTGGGGCTGTGCAGTCTGGAGAAGAGAAGATTGAGTGGAGACCTCATAGCAACCTTCCAGTATTTGATGGGGAAATGAGATACAGACCAACGAGCCTCCATGTTCTAAGTACTTTGAGTTCTCTACCATTTGGCAGCAGAGTTGGGTCCAAGAGGCAGATTTTCCCAGACTGCCTTCTAATCCAGCTGTCTATTGGTCACTGTATCTGATGAGGAAGCTGGAGAGGGACTCTTAGGTCAGGAACTGTAGTGACAGGACAAGGGGAATGGCTTCAAACTGAGAGTAGGTTTAGATTAGATGTTAGGAAAATTCTTTACTGTGAGGGTGGTGAGGCACTGGAACAGGTTGCCTGGAGAAGCTGTAGATGCCCCATCTCTGGAAGTTCAAGGCCAGGTTGGATAGGGCTTTGAGCAACCTAGTCTAGTGGGAGGTGTCTCTGTCCTTGGCAGATGGGTTGGAACTAGATGATCTTTAAGGTCCCTTCCAACCCAAACCATTCTATGATTCTATGAATCTAATGTTGGTTGGACCGTTGTGACCATTTCTGTCAATTTGGCTGAAAAGGGAAGCCTGGGTTACCTGCTAGCAGGGAGAGCTGACACATGCTATTCAAACTCATCAAAGTGTGCAAATCTACAGTCACAAACACATTGGTTCTCTAACTTGCACTTGCACTTGCACGGTGTGTGTTCAGAAAAGACTCGTTCTTTGAAAAAAATGGGTTTAAGTTATTTCTGTCTCCTTGGGATTGTGAAGCCAATATTTATTTCTGAAACATCAACAGGGCTCTGAAATTGTTTGTAATTAGCCCAATGAAAATTCAGAGTAACACCAATGATTTCAGTAGTGATCTGTTTATTTAGACATGAGGGAGCCTGAGCAGAACAGGAGTTGGAATCAAATCCATTAACCACTGAAGCAGAATTCTCTAACACAATCATAAATATTTGCCACATGCAAAACTATACTTCCCACTGCTAACCGCGTTCTTGAGATTTGATTAGAAAAAAACCCGCTCGCTAATATACAGCGTCATTGCATCAATTTTAAACACAAGGGGTTTTTTAGGGACCATTCCTTGCCACATATTAGCCTTGTGCTAAATTACTTATTATTAAAAACATAATTTTTATAGAAGTAAAGGCCAGGCAAAAACATTATAATATAAATAGGTATGATAAATAAAATAAATGTTAAATTGATATATACTTCTTAATCATTTTGGTAATCAGTGAGGACACAAACTTGAAATAATGAATTTTGCTGGCTACATTGTTATTTTGCTCTTCATGCTAATTATTTCCTGCAAGTCAAAACACTTCCTTTTATTCTTTTTGCTTTTTCTATTTAGCACAAAAAGAAAGATAACCACCCCAATAAAATATATACATTATCAGAAAAGGTAGAGGCAAAATAAAAGACTGATAACTAAAGGGAACTTAACTCAGCAGATCTTACCCAAGCAGAGGCAGGAGTTTTGTTCTGCATTATTTTAAAAGTAAAATTTAAACCAACTGCTTACTGTTTGCTATGTGTTTCAACAAATCGTCTGAAACATCTGCATATTTTTTAAAGTTTCTGCGTTTTTACATTGTTTTTAGCTTGGTAGTCCTATGGATTATTTATTATTTTGTGTACATGACCTTCAGTTAAAATGTTTGTTTTCTGATCTTCCCTGTCTACCAGATGATGGAATAATTCTCTTCCATCATAACCAGCATCATGCCTTATTGCTATTGCTAGGGAATAACTGCTAAATGATCCAAATGAGAAACATAAATACACACATCTGCATTTGTATGTGTGTGGGGTTATAAAACAGGCTTCCAACATACAGAGGAAGAGTATGATGGTTAAAGCCTACACTGATTTCTCAGGAACGTGGTCCATTAGCATTGCCTATGCTTTTAAAGTCCTGTTCCTTTATTTTATTTTATTAACTTTAAGAATGAATTAAAACTGGAATTCGGATCAAAGGCCTTTACTACTTTCCTTATTTATTACTGGGAGTTAGGAAATTCCCCTACAATTCCCACAAGGATGCAGACAGAGTCTGGACAGACAGACAAGTGAAAAGTGGGAGCTAATGAATATTGCTCCAGTGTCAGACAGGTAAAGCACTCCCCCCTTCCTGTTAATTCAGTCGAAACAATGAAGAGAAAAACCCAACCCACCCTTGTCTTGTTTGGCTTAGACGTGAACCCTTGATAAGACTCTGGAAAACAAGAAACTTTGTAATAGATTTTAGCTACCTTTGGCTGACAAACTCATATGTCATAAAAATGCAAAAATAGCGGTGCACTTCTGCCACTCAGCTTGATATGTTGTAGATTACAGAAAATTACTGAGATAAAGAATAATATAACATTTTTACTTGAATATTACATACTTTACATTTCTCTACAGAAAGGATATCCCAGCAGGAAGGAGAAAGGTGGAGCACAATCCCTGTAGCATTTCTTGTTCTGCATTGTACAAAACTTTGTAGGGACACAGGAAGAGGATACGGAAGTTTCTACAGGAAAACAGAGAAAAGTTCAAACATAAACAGCATCCAAAAAATTTACCAACACTTTATAACATTTCCTTTTTCTTTTTAAATGTTTAAGGACAGTTACATTACAGCGTAGTTTACTACACATTTCTATGTGTAAGTGTTTTTACAATTTCTCTTGCAATAGTATCTCAAAGCAATTTTTAACATGAATTGTGAAAGCTTTATAACAGTAATGTATGCAATAATCTATTTGGGATAGCATCCTCCTTTTAACAGAATGAGCAAGTGTCAGACTAACGTTTATACTACAATCTATGTAGAACTTTGAAGAAACTTGGTATTTAACCAAAGTCCCCCTGAAGACCACTTTCACAACAGACCTGTGATTGGACTCCACCAAAAAGAAAACTCAACATAACCTCAACACCTTTTACAGAAGGATGGAAGACCTTGCTTCAGCAAAGCTTAAGAACATGCTTAAATCTGGTGTTGCAGGCAGCTGAAATACATATGAGAGAGTTTAGCTGAAGACCTGACCTATCACCTGGAGCAGCCATGGTGGGATGGTGCCAATGGAGGGACACATCCGTGTTAGCTGTTCCCGTAGGCTTGTATGTAAAGGAAACGTCCCTGTCTGACCATCCAGGAGCCATCCTGGTAGTCACGCTTGTACCACCCTTCCCAGCCACATTCACACCAGCTCGACCCCACGGTTTCCTTTAGCAGAGTCTCAGACGATCCTTAAAATAATTTAATCTTGATGCAATAACTAATTAACAAAACACCAACTGGAGCTGGCATCTCTGAGGAGGGACCCAAAAAAAAGAGCCTCTTTGCTTTTATCCCCTCACAGCCTAAGCACGGGGAAGTCTGCGGGTCGTCGGCTCCTGCCGTGTCTCTGAGTGTCTGGTTCCCCCGGCTGGCGCCACAGGTCCCTGGACCCTTTGTTAGGCACTTCACAGCCCCTTGCCTGGGGCTCCAGCCACCCAGAGCTCAACCCACAGCTTGAACTGCAGCTGCACCCCAAGCTACCTGCATTAAATGCATTCCTCAACATGTAGTTGCTTGAGTATATTTTGTGTTAAGCAAAACATAAGAGCACATGGTTAGCTCCTAAGAATTTGTTCAGTAAGTATGGATTTTGGCTTGTGTTTATGGCCTTTTGCTAAGTCTGGCTATGAAGGGGCCTATGGTTTGCAGCAAAAGAGCGTTCCATATATGTGGCATCTTTTGACAGCACCCAGTCAGGAGCACACAACAACAGCCAAGACAATATTCATACAACTGTATGCATATTGGCTGCACATCATCAATTCTCTTAGAACTGCAACTACCACAAGCATGTGATGAAAGGGTATCAGCTGGGCTAATGGGTATCAGCTTTTCAGTGTGTACATTAAAGGTACAGGTAGTACAGCAGTCATGATCTATTATAGAGCAAGCGAATATATGAAAGACGTATAAACTGGGAATTTTTTTGAGGAACAAGATCAAGTTTGCATTGCAAGCCTATATTACTTGAGTTTTTAGAAGGATCAAAATGCTGTCATTTTACATACTTAGATGTGAGTATGTCTACACTGAAAACCTTTCATACTTGTAAGTAAAATGTATAGCAAATAAAATCTTCTTGTAAACAACTGAAAAGTGATTCCACATTTCAGCTGTACAGAAGGCAGAATATTAATCACAGATATACCTATACCTTCTAACCCTAAGCATGTAGTTAGGGTGGCTGAGTTATCTGGAGATCCTTCCCAGGATCCCTGCATAGTCAGCAGGGAGAAGCAGGCACCTCAGGATCATTCATATCAGGGTCCTAACTTTCATGCCTTGAATTATTTTCCAAAATCTTTCTCCATTACCATTCAAGAAAAAGGAGTGCACATGCACATGCAAGGTAAAGGTATTAAGACACATTAATTTTTAAACTCTTGTTGTGTAACGTGACTTGGAAAAAAGGATTTTCTAGCAAGCAGAATGGAGCTACAATTATGCTAATAGCAGTCATTTCCCATAAGAAACACATAATCTGTGTACTTTATGGTCTGCACCAATGAGTGGTTAAGGGGTTAGTTTTGACTTCTCAAAACCAAACATATTTTGAAGACTTTGCTTTTCCAAAGTGTCTTTTATATGAGGTTCATAATTATGGCTATGGAGTATGAGAACAGGAAGGGCTTTAAGAAAACATCAGTTATTTTATTAGAAAATGCACATCACCAAGAACACGCATAATTAACTTTGTAACTATAAAATACAAAAATTCATTAATTGGAACATTATAATAAAATACACAGTAATTAGAAGAGAAAAAAAAAGTTGTCATTTTCACCTGTCTGAAAATTTTTAAGTAGAACTGTGTCCCAAAGTGTGTGTCATACTGGGAAACATAAAAACTGTAAGGTCACATGTTGAAGGTAAAATCTGTTCGACTTCATTCATCATTTAAAAATCTTAGAATTAGTGTGAGCTGAACAGAAGTGGCAGTGAGTTGTGCTCCTTTTGACCAAAAAAACTTGAGAACAGTAAAAGCAGTTTAATTATGTTCAGATGCTATGGTGATATTTGGCAGTAGAATTACCTTGGATCAGTTATAGTTACAGATTAGGTTAGGATAAAGCAGACAGATGGGAAATGGGGGGGGGAGGAAAAAAGAGACCAATAAAATGCAACTAAAGTTCTAGCTCAGACCTTTAATTAATTAGCCTGGAAAAGAAATTGCAGCAGAACAGATTGAAAGATTTAAGAGAAGCCTGGTGACCTCTGAAACAGTTAATCTTTGCAGTTAGATTAGACTTCATCGTTAGTCAGAGATTCATGGAATCCTCTTTCCCTGTTTTCATGGGTTGCTCATTTAGATGGTCTAGGCTCCTTCAATACACAGTGACACCACATTCCTTTAATGACAAAAAAAAAAAATCATAGGCAATTACACTGCACACAGGATGTAATTCCTTATAAATCTTTCACTAAGAAGGCAAGCCTAATGAAATTGTACACGCAATGATACTTTTACTTGAAACATGTTGGGTCATGTGTTTTCTTCCACAGCACACAGGGAAAGCAAAACATTCAGGAAAGCAAAATGTGCCAGAGGAAGAGGAGTGTAAAAGCATTCATTTCCCTCAAACACTCCTTCCTGATCAAGCAGCACAGCCTTCCGGGGGTGGATAGGGGAGAAGGAGAAAACCTTGGGGTCTCAAAAACATCATTCTCTTAAGACTGAAGGCAGATCTTTAACTGCAACCCAACAACAAATCTCATTCACAGACAGTCACGAGGGACTAAAACATGCTCCCTAAGGGAAAAAGAAGTCCCTGGGAAGACAGAAGAGGCTCCCACTTCCTTGCCGAAGTCCTACCATCTGTACAGCATACTTGTTTCATGGTGTGAAGAAGCACTTAGCCCTTCTCCTGCCTCTGACAGGAAATATTTTAGGTTAAAACTTGCAGGATTTCTTTGTTTCACAAAATGTGACATGAGGTTCTGAAGCTTTTGATGGTAACATGCAATGTTTTTCCCATTAATCTGAACCAACTTCGAACAAGAGGTTTCTCAAGAACAAACACAGTTCTGTTGCTGTCTGCCATCACCTCTTATAAAGTTCACTATTTTACTCCAGATAGCTCAGCAAAAAGCCCAGGAAGAAATGCTTGTGGAAAACACTGTGCAACCTGGTCCCTTGGGTTTCCATGGCTTTAGAGTCAGTGTTACATGCTGGAGCTACAGTATTGCACACAGCACTTTTCTTGCCAATGAAGCTGCCTGTGAGATGAGATAAAACTGAGGACCTGACCACTTTGTGAGCAGCATGGATACCCCAGGGCTTTTTGCAGTAATGAAGTTGTTGGCTCTAAAGCCTGTGCTCGTTCAGCTACAGGAGAGTGTGAAAGAGAAAAGCCAAACCTCCTAGAGCAACATTCATCAGTATTGATGCAACATTTGCAAGACATTTAAATAATATGTTGTGAAGGGCAACCAAGAATCTTACATAGATTAGACTGTTATTTCAGCTCAGCTAATTAGTTTCTATTTACCCAGTTTCCGAAATTCCCTGGAAATCCTCCTGTAACTCGTCAGGTGGTTATTCAAGTTAGAATTCCTAGAAAATAAGAGAGAATGATGGTTAGGAGTGATCCTCCTGCAGAACTATTGTGGTCATTGTCATAAAGGCAGACAGAAATCTGAAGCCTTTCACTGCAGAGCCTGTAATCTAGAAAGAAATAAAAAACTATCAGAGAAGATGAAACAATGTATACATTCATTAAATATATTAGGACTTAAAATATTAAATGAAACAACAATTACTTCCAACGACTTTCAACTTTGTTCTTGATAATTACACATGATTATAAGCATGTATGTACACTTAAGGAAAATTGTGTACCGCAAAGTGACATTACAATTATATAATTTAATTTAATAATTTAATTAAAGAGGGACTCAAGGCTCAGAGTGAAATTACACTAAAACCTAGACCAACCCATAGAGCTTTAAACAGAGATCTGGAGGACAGCAAATCTACCTTTACTTTTTTGTTTCCTTCTCTTAGATTGTTTAATTACAGCAGCACATGAGATTTATGAACAGTTTAAAAATGCAGGAGAACAATCTGAAAAGACAGACAAAGCCTGGTTTCTTAATTGATGTAATCTAATAAAATGAGGCAGAATTATAGTCACTGTTCTTAGGAATGCTTTGGGGCAATTTTTTCAGCAGGAGAGGTTTATAAATACAGGCTCTTCTACAAATTGCCCTGTCTCTAGTAAACAGAGACATCCTGGGTGCATATGTTTGTTCAAGGATTGCCTGAACCCATCAGATTAGGACTTTCAGCAGCAGTAACCTGCCTTTCTGGTTGAAGGGGAGCTGTCTCAGTTAAACTTAGTCCTTTATGAGTAGAACAGCTGTTGTCTGGACCAACTCTGAGCAAGGAAAAACAATTTCCAAAGCTAAACCCTCAGATCTTCATAGCTTGAGGACAGAAGTAAAGCTTTACAATTAATAGTTGTAATGACATCACGTGCCGATGAATGGATGTGAAATGAGACACAGAAGCTGACTAGTGACTGCTAAAAATATAACTAGCATTTTTATAACTATGTCAACCAACAGGTTTTCTGAAAAACAGAAGAAAAAAGCTCCTACACAATACAAACACACAGATTTCCTCATTCATCATCTTGTATTTTTGCATCAGATAATCCTTAAGGGTAACTCTAAGTGTAGATTAATCGAGCCAGGCAGATATTGCAGAGGAGAGTTTCAGCAATCATTCTGTTAAGCACAGTGTTTTTGTCAAGACATAGGTGTAGTTTCCAAAAATACTTTTCCTATGATATCCATAGTGCTAGGATCAGTAGCCCTGGCCAAAAACTCCCATTTTCTTCCACTTCCTGCAGAGCTCTCTGAATTGCTTGTGTTTCCAACACATCCTGGTGTCTTCATTCTGTTAAAGAGTTCTGCACTTTTTACTCCAGCTTTTGTAGGGTAATTATAAAGAGACCTCATGCAGTGGTCATCTGACCTCCAGCATGGCAGCCTTGTTTAGGTTTCTACCTCACTAGACAAAAAAAGGACTGCTGTTTTAAAAAAAAAAAAAAAAATTAAAAAGTACTGTAAACAGGTACAGCATAGGAAATTGGGGAAAAATTCTTTAAGTTTTAAGCATTTTTTAGAGATGTAGTGTTACTTGTAAAAGAAAAGAACTTTTATTGGTTTTGAGACTTTGTTCTCTCAGATCTCCACACCAATAGCTGGTAAGGCAACTCTGGTATATCTCTACTTCACCTCTTGGTCAGAAAGCCAATGAAAGATAAATGTAGAAGGTGAATACTGGTACCCCCAGCTGTCAGTCCAATGTTTCATTTTGGTACCATGAAAACTTCTCTGACTGCCCTGCTTTGCAAAACTGGGTTTTCAGTTGTAGTTCCCAAACAAAGATTGATTCCTGCATCCTAATGACTTCAACTAGTGCTTACAGCAAGGACTTTATCCACTGTACATTTAATCTAGGAAATATAATATCTGAAATTAAACATTTTAATGCTTCTTTATATGGGAAACACAAAATGAGGATTAATCAGACCTCATATCTGTATTCTGAAATTCAGAATGACTTCTAAAAGGGAATGATTTAAGAAAAATAACTAAGTTACATTATTTGGTGTTGGTACCAAGTTATTGTTACTCCTCTAGGGCTTGTTAGAAGACGA
Organism: Struthidea cinerea; assembly: GCA_013397865.1. Classification (NCBI taxonomy): domain Eukaryota; kingdom Metazoa; phylum Chordata; class Aves; order Passeriformes; family Corcoracidae; genus Struthidea; species Struthidea cinerea. The sequence goes on along the minus strand of VZTI01001648.1, from coordinate 2,394,362 downwards.
GAAGGAAGAAATCTGATGGACTTCCACAAGAGACTGAATTTGATCCTATAGCTCTGTTCAGATGCTATTGACTGATGCTTAGTGGCCAATTCAGACAATCTCTTTAATTCCATCAAAGCATACTTTTGTTCCCAATGACATTGCAAGCAACAAACCAATAGAGTGATAAAAAGTAATCATAGCTTCTATGTCAGTGCTCATCAAAAACATTCTGAACTGCAGTTACAGTGCTGGAATGATAAATCTCATTACTACTAAAAGAAATAGCAGTATTGGCTTTGAAGTATTACGCGTTGAATGTCACTGATGTTCTAGGCAGACAGCAGATAATGTCACTCACTCTGAAAATTTCCATATAAAGTTAGAAATGCTGATATATGAGACACAAGAAAAGACAAAATTGATGTAAACTCCAAATACTGGAAATGTGTCCCTTTTAATAAATCCAAACCAACAGTTTAGATCTGAGGTCTACAGCTTGAAGGTCAAAACCTAAATCTCAATCAGCAAACTACCACTGGTCTGACTCTTGAGATATAATGGGGAGCTGCAAGATCCAGCTTGTATTTGATGATTTGCAATAGGAAAAGGGGTAGTAATTTTAAAGTATTGGATATAAGACTGGATATAAGGAAGACATTTTTTACAATGACAGTGGTAAGGCACTGGCACAGGTTTGTCCAGAGAGGTAGAGGTGCTCCATCCCTGAAAACATTCAAGGTCAGGTTGGAGCAGTAGCTCTGAGCAACCTGATCAAGTCAGTGATGTCCCTGCCCATTGCAAGGGAGTTGGACAGGATGACCTCTAAAAGTCCCTTCCAAACCAAATCAAACCATTTCATGATTCTACGATTTGAGTGCTCCTTGATTTTTAACACGTTATTTCCCTTGATTTAAGGTGTTGCATTGCTCTTGTACTTTGCTATCCATGTGAGGTTCAGCTCAGGAAGGTGGCCAGCGAGTGTCCAGTGAGCTACTGCACCCCACCAGCCCCTCAGCCCCCGATGACCCCAGCCAGAGGTGTCCAAGGCTCCCCTCCACGGTGACCTCAGTCCCACCATGGTGGGACAAAGGCGGCCGTCTCTGCAGGGGCCAAAGGCCGTCACCATCCTCCGGGATGGCGAAGCACATAAGGGGTTCATAAGCTTATCTCCGGTGTCTCACGGGGAAACCCGGGGATATTTTGGCCCAAGCAGCTGGGGCGGCCGGCGGGAAGCTCCTCCCCAGGGGTGTAGCACAGGAAGGGGTGGCGGTCGGGGGAGTCGCGGAGCTCCGTGCGAGCCGGCGGAGTCCCCGCTGCTCGATTTACTATGCGTGTGTCTTGTGTTACAGCCATGCTGCACATGGGCGGCCAGAGCGAGGGGCGCGGGGAGGAAAAGGCTGTTTACACAGACTGCAAACCGCCCGGGGAATAGTGCGGGAGAGGAAGTGAGCCGGGCCGCTGTCTGACTGCCCCGGCTTCCTGCTCGCTCCCTCACACGGGCAGGCGCTCACACACACACACGCACACGCACACACACACACACACACCGGCCCAAGGGGGG
>VZTI01001648.1:2340024-2391878 GCA_013397865.1 Struthidea cinerea | reverse complement strand
CTGGCTTGTCTGGAAACAGCAAGACTAATTGCCATGCGCTTCCGGTTTGAAACTGGCAGCAGACAACATCTTGAAAATGAGTCACTGCAGCTCACAAAGAAACTCTGTGGTTTTCTCCCTCCCAGGTTTATGTATTTGCTCCTTTTTACAGTTTCCTTTGTAGTCTTCAGCCTTCTCCCCGGACCTCCCCCCACCAGCTTTTCTTAGCCACCTCCTGCCCCCAGACCCCCTTGGCCGACGTGGAGAGTTTCCACGACCAACTGAAAAAAAGAAAAACACAAAAAATGTTTGTAAGGGAAGGGAAAAAAAAAAAGAGAGAAAGGGAGAGAAAGTGGAGAGTTGTTGTTGGATCTGGCTTTGCTGAAGGTTAGAGGGACTCTGATGCTGCAGGGGGAAAAAGTTCCCTGAATTTTCCACTGGCTGCAGGAAGAGAGCCCATTTAGTCATGGCTAAGTAATGTCTGCACACACACCAACTAATCTCATTAGGAGTTTCCGTTCCCTAACACAGGAGGGTTTTGTGAAGCCCTGTCAGCCTTTCTAACGTTGCAGTTGAAAGGGAGACAAGTTACATCTTTATTTACTTAGGAGTGTAGTGCTATGACAATTTTATATAATGTAGCATCTTTTAGGTCATGAGGACTCCAAGAGTCAATCGTTACGTTTCATTTCAAGCAGAAAGTCGGGATTCATCTCGTATTTTGCTCATACAGACTTTTCAATTATTTCAGATTAATTTATGCATAAATATTTCTGTAGGGTGAAGCATAGAAATGGGGTAGCAGAAGTCTGTGTTATGATAAACATGTTCTGTGCATGTCTGACAATTGCATGTATTTGCGAAGTTAGAAGACTTTGTGCCAAGATACTGAGATGATGGCCATATTTGAAAAATATATTCATGCGCATAGCCTTCCTGTATTGATGCTTTACATATCTAGTTTTCAAGTGATTTTGTACATACCAGTTTTGATTTAGTGGTTTGTGTAATTATTTCATTATTATTTGCTTTCTTGGTGGTCATGAAAGAAATCTATTTTCAGAATTAGAAAGATTTTTGCCATGCCCCACCAATCTTTAAATTAGAAGATAACAACTTTTTGCCAAAAAAAAAAAAAAAAAACCCGAAANAAAAAAAAAAAAAAAAAAAAAAAAAAAAAAAAGTCTGGAATAAACAAAGAAAATGGATTCTTGCTTGCAAGTGAATTTTAGCTAAAGGAAATGTCAATAAATGTGAATAAAATGGTATGCATTAGGAAATAACACTTAGCTACTTACCTGAATTACCATGTGATAGCATTAAACTGGCAAATATTATGCAAAAAAATAGTGTTTGCAGTATACCACGTGTTTACCTCTGAGGATCTGCAGTGTTTCCTGCACTTCCTATGTCCAAGTGGCACAGAAAAGTTCTTCATTAACATCACTTTACAGAGGACTTCTATTAGTGGATTAGTGGCACAATCTCCAGACACAGATGCCTCTTGATTTTCTAGCCGGGCAGTGAAGAATTTTTAGAATAGTGTACAACCCAGACAATGCCTAATCTCTGTCTCAGTCAAATGCAGTCATCAGGAAGTGAGGGATTCTTTTTCAGTTTTGGAGGTTTATGTCTTTTGTAAAATTCTAAGTTTTAGAGAAAGAAGTGCATTACTGGACATAGTGTTCAAAAACCTGTTGATTATGTTATGGAGCAGTTAGTGTGGTGTGCAATACCAAAACCTACTGAAGAGTGTTTCCTGGCTCCTACTGTCTCTTTTTGAAATACGGATGTTAAGTTGTTCCCTTATTGCATTAAATATTGTTGGAATTTCAATGTGCTGTCTACTGAATCAGAGTAGGTGAAGCACACACATTCATACATACTTACATACATGTATATATATATATGTAGCCTATCCACAATATATAAATTCGTATGTTGTGTTCGTTCCACATAAGTGTAAAACATCTTGATGTCCTCAGGAAGACAGATGTAGTAGTAGTGTTCTTTGTGTTGTGTGTTCTGTGAATTTGAAAGACTGAATGAGAAGTAATCCACAGATGTGTTAAAGATAGACTGGTTCTGTCTGGAATAGAAAAAAATCCAAATATCATATAATGCATGTTAGTTTCCACTCAAATAATAAAAAAGTATTAAAGGTGCTTTTATTGTAAATATAATTTTATTCTTCACCTGTCTAAAAATGTGTTAGGAGTATATATTGTCTGCTAAGTGTTATCATCATTGCTTACATCTTGATTTTTCCGAATCAGCTGTGCGAGTTGTTCCTAAAAAGAAAGAACCCACAGGCTTGTATCCTTTCTGATATCACTGACTCCACCTAGATGCAACAGCTGAAATAAGCAACTCAATCTCAGGGGAGAAACTCAGCTACAGCCTTCCTTGTAACTGTTTATAACACCACACACGTACACTTTTATGTAGAAACAAAAGTGTATTTTGTTTCACTCATTAGCCATTTTCAGTGCTTACTGATTCACAGTGGTTCTTTGCTCCTGTTACTTAATGTTACTTCAAACTTAAGTCATGGAGAGAAATCAAGTATATCACTCCAAAGACTGGAATATTTCCTCTTTGTTGTGCAGAAAGTGCAGTTATGTAAACTTTGCCTTCTTGTTTGTAATGCCCTTCTTGGGATGGAGGTATTCTTATGATAGAGTTATTCGTAGGGGTAGGTATTTTTGGTCAAGTGAACACAAATATTGATCAAAAACTGGTTCTGCAAGACTTAGCACAGAATGAAAGTCAATTTTCAGGTTCACCAAGGTGCACGGAGCTTGTTGCTTGCTCTGAGGCTCATATGTTTACACGTAGGAAGGTAGCTATACCTAATACAGGCATGGAGGTCCATCAGCTGTATGGAAAATATGAAGCTTAGCCTTGGGAATGCAATCACGTGACAACATGTTGCTTCAGAAGAAAGAAATAGGTACCAAAATAAACAGACATTTGGCTACTAAAGGGAGCATGGGATGAGGGTGGGAGCACCAACACATATTTACTTGTGATGCATGTATTTATAAAAAAGGGTTTTAACTAGTGTGTTTTGGTGACGTCATATAAAATGTCTAAGTTCATGTAGTTAGCATTATCTCTCTGAGTGGCTCTCTGTCACAATGCTAAATAATCTGAGATAGTGAAGAACTGATAAATTAGCTAGTTTTTCCCATAAAGATATGGCAGGCTGGACTCATTTGTGCAATTGAGGTGATTTATCAGTCCGTGGCTTTCTTCTGGCGGAGGTGGCTCCAGTGCACGGTGCGCCTGGACGCTGCTGCTGGAATCCATTTCGGAGCTGTGACACTGATTAAAGGACAGTTATCCTGGGCCAGTTTCAAAGAGTACTGTTGGTTTTGAGCTGCTGTCTGTGCTGGTGACCACACCCAATGGCTCATGCCACAGGCTGTCACTGACAGGCCTGTGAAGTCCTGTTGCGCCGTGTATCCTTGGATTGATTCACCGTGGCTTTCTCCTCGTGTTTCCTACAATAGGGAATCTCATAGCCTTGAATCATTAGACAGATGTTTACTTCATCTGTGGCTTGTTAAATGAATCAATGAGAATTCTGGAGGCTGTTGAGAGCTCTTGAAAGACTGAATATGTCTGTTCTCATGTTGAAGTATTTTGTTGAATAATGAATGATTAAGGATTTAGTCATGATTTTGAGGAGAATGTCAAGGTGTAGGCACAGGAAGTCCAGCTCACTGCACCACAAAATACAAGGGTGCATGGATGGAAGCAAAGCAGATGAAGCACAAAGTGCCTCTCATCTGTGCACTTCACAAAAAGAAATTAATCTTTGTCCTTAAAACTTTCTTTAATGCGTTGTGATTTTATGTGCCAGTAATTATATCAGATTTCAGGTTCTTAAGGGTTTCTTGTTAAGAGTGAATTTTAATTCAAAAGCTCTTTGAAGGAGACTTGCTGCTTTTCTAAAAGCAAGAACTAAAGAAAACACATGCCAATAAGCATTGATACAAAAATAGCATAAAGGCACTGCTTGCCAGCTAATTCGATGACAGTTAATACCTGTATAGTCAATTCTGCATTTTAAATTTTTTATGAATACTGTGGTAGTTTTTTTGCACTTCCAAAATGTGCCCTGGAGCTGTTGATCTGTTTGATAGGTGCAGTTCATGGGCAGTATCTCATATTATACTGGACAACTAAATATTTAAGTAATATTTTAAAGTTATATTGGAGTGTAAGAACATAGGAGGCCAATTTTGCCATGTGTTAGGCAGGTACAACTCAGCTGAAAATGATACTTTTTTGTACTGTTACGGAGTTACAGTTCTCAACACCATGTCTGATTTTGGGCTGCTTGCTCAAGTAGCATTGCTGTGATTATCTAGAGCAATGGGGTTCGTCCTTCTCCTATCTGTGGATCCATAATTATTTCTGAGCAGTTGTGCCTACGGTAGTAGTGCTGCAGTGCTTCTGCCTTGCTGTCAGGAGAAAGGTCCATCGACCCTCACGTGCGTTGGCCAAGCGTTGAAAACTGTTCAGCTATATGATGACAGTTATGGACATGGCACCTATGGACTTCTAAGATAAATATCAATCAACGATGTAAAGAAAGGTTTTTGAAGACTATAGCATGTGATCTGTCTAATCTGAGCAGTTAGGCACAGCTCAGGATCTTCAGGAGAAGAGTCTCTGTAGGAAGCCACAAACTTACTTTGTTTTGATCTTTTAAAGCACTTAGGCATGTATTTATTTTTGAGTGTGTCAGCACTTCTGTTAATGCACGGAGACAAGCTGCATGCTGAATGGAGCTAAGGCACTGCAGCAGCTCCTGCTTGCTCTGTGAAGGGTCCTCCTAGTCTTCCATAGCTTTGCTCTAAATTTTGGGGTGTCAGGGTGTACTGAGTGTGTGAATGATACTGCCCCTTCCGTGGCTTCCCCCAGACCCATTTCAGAGAGTCATTGCAATCACATCTGTGTCTCTGCTTACCGATTTACTACCCAATATTTGAAGATTCAGAATATAACTTGGATGATCTTTGCAAATACCAGTTTACTACATGTTAATATATTTTGGTTCTTGTGCAAACAATCCTGTCTTAGTTTTTTGAGCTTTAAAGTGTACAATTTCCTTATCTTGTGGATCTTAACTTGAAGATCATTTGAAGTACTATGAGGGGAAAACTCGTGTCTTACACATTGTCTTTTAGTTTTCACTGTTATTAAATTATGTAATGAATAATATGTAATTTTTATGATTATTACCAATCATTCAAAATTGGTAAAAGCTTTCTAGGCTCTAACCTAAGAATTAAGTCCCATTAATACAATTTTACAAGATAGGTCTTTTTCTGAAAACAGTAGTGAACAAGCAAAGATGTTTGTGTTAAACGTGCTTTTGCAGTAGTACACATAAGAGTAGACTTGGATTATATCCTTCATCTAAAGAATCTAAATGTTTTTAATCAAATGTCCTCCTATAAGTTTCCTATCCTCATTTTGCAACACAGCTGATAGTCCATCTGGAAAACAGATTTCTATTCCACATCCATTTGCCTTTAATGTGGTGACAGCACCTCTTTACTGTGTCTCTGTATATTTCTTCTTTTTTGTTGTTGTTTTTTTAATGAAAATTGATCAGATGTATTTCAGTTTAGGCTTTTTGAGAAGGATGCTAATGTCTGTTATTGTTTTTAAATGTTTATATTGTGGTAATGTTGAGTGGCCTTTGCTGTATGAAGTCACAATATGGCACAAACAAAAAGTTTATAGACTGATGTACCACCATTATCTCTTCCTAGCAATTAGCAGTAATTAATGTGAAGAAATAATCTTTAAAAAGCATTTAGAAAATAAGAACAAATTCCTTTTGCAGCTCATTTAGTGAAATCTGGGGAAAGTTGACTACCTTCAGAGACTTTCTTTCATGCTACACTAACATAGCTGAGATGGGAATGTGGGTTTAGATTCTGGATATAGACCTCTGTGAAGTCTGGTGACTCAGAGCAGACTCAGAGCAAGTGGCGTGTGTGGTTAGTTTAGCAAACTACGAGTGTGGAATAGGGCTGGTATAGGAAGGCAGCACTCCTTCAGTGCTGCCACTTCAGTGCTGAAGCTCTGTGATAAAAACCCTTACAAAACAGAGCAGTTTGATTCCCTGGGAGCAGGGCACAATAATGCTGACTGTGCAGTCTCATCCAAGTTGAGGAGAGGAAAGAGAGTCTTTGCATTTTATTTAAATGTGTCATTCTTTACAGGATTCAGCATAAAAGTCAAAATAGTGGCTGTTATGTATCCTGAGCAGCAGAGACATTGACAAACCAGTTGATATACTGATATCACTTCTAAACATGTGCAATCTGAGCACTTTGTGTACAGCAAAGTTTGCTGTAATCATTGAAATAGTGTCTCATTTGTCTCTCATTCATAGTTTGCGGCAGCTGTGGGAATTAGTTTACGCACGCAGGACACAGTACAGGAGAGTGACAACCAGATCTTCTCTTGGCTGAAATCTCATGTATTCTGTGATACATTCTGTTGGGTACTCCAGTGTTTAATGAAGAATGCTAGGTGAGATGTGTAGGTGTGACCTGCAGGTCCTTGTTGGTGTAGTAGGCAAGTAAATAATGTCAGAAGATAAAAATCTTTTAATTGGGTTTTGGTTTAGCTTAGTGCATGATAAACACACATATCAGAACTTTGATTAGCACTGAGAAAGAAAAATAGCAGGTCTTTGAGATTTTTATGTGTAAGAGTGATTCTTAATTTATGTTTTTACTATGAGATAATAAAAATACAGACCTTGACTAGTGCTGTGACTAGGTGCTTATTTTTCATGGCTAAGGAACTTATACTCTGTATTGTGCTACAAGAACTACTGCAATAGAGCCAATGTTTTGGGAACAAACTCTCCAGGTAAAATGATTCCATATTTTTAGGTTACCATCTGCTGAATTGTGTTATACCATTTTTGGTATAATGCTGTAACTGACTCCCCTTGCAACATGGCAATATGCAGGTAAGCCTGAATGTTAATAGTTCAATGGCTCATTTTGCTAATCCAGCAAATTGTGAAAATTCTGTTTGCATAGTAAGGCAGGTCTGACTACCAATCTTAAGCTGTGATGATCTTGCTCTGCTTCACATTTCATGAAAATTGCCAGCAACCGTGGTTTTCTTTAACAGAACTCCAAGGACTGTTTCCTGTCCTTTTGGCCAGGTTCCTCTCTGCTCACAGTATGAAAAAGACCTGCTTTTTTATCTGAGTTTTAGTCTAGGAAAAATCAGTGGCAAGGGGAATATTAGTTTAAACATCTGAATATGAAATGTATTAAAGCAGCATTTGAGACAGCAGATAGTAATAGTATACCATTTAACATATTAGAGCCACTGCACAAGTTACAAAGCATTCAGTATGTTGTTGCAAAATTAAAAATTTTAATACTTCATTTAAAGAAGGGAATACAGATAAAGCATTTACATCTGGGAGTAATCATCACTTGATATATCAAGTAAACTTTTAGAATAGCCACTGTTCCTGGAGGTTGGAACCTCTACCCTCTTCAGCTCTGAGAACATCAGAAGTTTTATATAGGACGGTCAGGTAATCATGATCTGCGTCCTACTGATGCTGACAAAAATATAAGAGAAAGTCATCTGGGGAAAATAAACATATAGGACTGGCCTTGAAAGCAGGAGTCCCTCAGATTGCAGTGTAGCATGTTGCCAGCATGCCACAGATGTGCACCACATGAGCAGACAGAAAGCAGTGTGAGGAGTCTGCACTCATTTTATGTCTGTCTCAAGGTGAAGGGTTGGAGCCATTACAGATTTATGTAGTTTTTTATTTATGGCTAGCTTTAGAAATAATTGAGCAGGTTATTTTTTAAGCCTTCACAGGGAAGCAACTAGCCATTTTCCCTCCTGCTAAGGGCTTTTACTCCAGTGGGATTAAAACTATTTCTTGAACTGCATCCTTACAGAAAATGTGAAAACACTCATGTTGCAAAGGCGATGTCATCACACCTCTGCTTGGCAGGCAACCAGTCCTTTGTTGTATTAGTTTGGAGATTGCAGAACTTTCTTCCCTTGGACATCTGCCTCCGCTTTTCTTTGACTTAGGTAAAAAAATTAAAAACTGCAAACATTGTATTACTAAGTGTACCTACTTGAAGCATTACTGGACATATGTGTGAGTGCTTTCGTCTCTGCGGTGGAACTCGAGGTTATCCCTTAATATTTTGCGAGATCTTGCTGCTGTCTCTTTTGTGTTGCTCTTAACCACAGGAGTCTGTTCATTTTTTTTTTTACGTGCTGGGTCATAACAGTGGGTATTCTTGCTTGAGGAGACCTTGTAAATTTTTACTGTAAGTAATCTTTGCAATTAGAATTTTTAGTAAAAATATGACTGTTATGCAGGAGTAGCAGAGTAGTCATACCTTGTATGACTCTGTTAAGTACATCGGCCAGCAAAACCCTCTGTGTTTTTTGGCACATCCTTATAGCAATCCGTTTTTGTGGCAATATTACTGTAGTTTTGCAGTAAATCGGAACTTGTGCTCTGGGGCACCCCTGTAGCTTTTTCTGATGTTTCCACTGGGTGGTGCTGCAGGAATTCCCTTTTATTTTTTTTTTTTTTTTCACTTGAATCTGCATTTCCCAGAAAGACGCCTCTAAAATATAATAGGAGGAAGTCCTGATTTAGAAAGTTTTTGCAGTTTCAACACAATGGAAGGACTTGGAGGATGCTCTGACAGGAAATGTCCTGGTTGCTGGATGTGGAAAAATTACCAGCATTCTGTATCATACACACAGTTGGTTCCCTAAAGTGTCCTGGGTATGGATTGCACCACTAGTTTGATTTATTACCTTTAATAGAGAAAGTTCTGCATCAAATGAAAGAAGGTGTATTTACACACTTAGTTGAAAGCTTATTTTTTCAAGCCCAATTAAATTAGCAGTACGATCTCCTTTGATGAATATTTGAAAACTTTCTGAGTAAACAAATTGATATTTCTTTTTCCTCCTTTCTGGCAGAATCGCTAACTCCTCACCAACCACATCCTATTTATCACCCTTGAAGCATCTCTGTTGAGAAATAAAGTGTTAGGACTGACTCAGCCTTTTCTTTCAAATAGTTCTGAGCAAACATTTGGGAAGATTTGGCAATTGTCATTAACCTCTCATGATATACTCATAGTTATACAGATGAATTTTCAGTGAAAAATGTTATGGCTCACTGATTTTTGAATTATTTTAGGAAAGTTCCTTTTGTTCATCGGCACTCTTGCTTCTGTAATTAAATGCAAAGCAAGTGTACTTCAATGTTTTATAGAAACTAAAATGTGAAATAGAAAAATAGTACTAGAGGATTTATAAGCTCTTTAACATTTCATATGGACATTCATTTTAGAACTATGTTTAGGTTGTATATAGACACCGCCTTTTTCCATATTTTTCTCTGTATATACTCTTCGATGTTTTATATAGCATGGAATTTATATATGGAATTGTTCTGGTAATTTTCAACATTTTTTAAAAACTCATATAACTGTTTATTTTCTATGTATTAATAGCCTTTAAGATTCATTTAGTTAAGTAAAAATCTCCATTTCTAGTATTGAGAAATGGTGGTTAAAAAATAATGGCAAAACAGTCACATTCTTGCACATGGTATTGCAGCAGTCATCTCAAGGGTTAAAATGAACCTGAGACACTTAGAAAAATAAAACCAGAGCTGCTATTACAAACTGGGACAGATGTAGGAGGCCAGGTTTCCTGTGGCCCATTTTCCAGTTTCCTGGCTGCAACCTGCAGAAATAAAGGAAGCCAAATGCTAACGTGAATGAGAAACTAACAATGCCCCACGTCACGCTGCTCGGAGAAACGTGCTGGACAGAATTAGGATACAAAAGCAGAAAATGGACATACAAAGAATGTACACACATTTGCCAGAGTAGTCGAAATGGTAAAAAAAGGCATCTGTTACTGAGAAATGCTGTGTGCTTGCAAAAGCACACACGTGCCTGTAAGGGAAATGTAAGTGGAGGTGTGTGCCTGCTGTGATGGGGCATACAAAAAGGAGCTGGATCTTTTGCAGCTGCTTTGGCTACAGAAGGAATCAGCAGTTTCTTCATATGCTAAGGGAAATTAATTTCCCTGCCCTGACTCAGCCTCTTAATCCTTTTCGTGTACATGTCTGATCACCATCTTTCTGTGACTACCTATATGGCTTAATGCTGGCTAACACCTTTTATGTCTTCCTGATTTAATTGATCTCCAGCTGGTTTTTTTTCAGCCTCTGGGCACCCCAGTCAGTTTGTCCCACTCAGCTGTCCCTCCTCTGCCCCAAGTCCCATGACCTGGTTTATAGCTCAGGCTCCCAGATGTTGTTCCTCTGCAGACCTCTAAAGCAAAAGGGACTGGTTTTGATCCTAGTGCCTGGAGGGATTCCTAGTTTTAGCCTTCAGAACTTGTTCATGTTGATTGTCCAGGATTAGCAGTTTATCTCTATTTTAGAAAGGCTGTAGGGGAGCTAACATGGAGAAAAAATCCAAGTCTGAAACCTGGACTACTTGGGAGAGCAGAGCTGTGTTACAGCTGTAACATAGTTGCATGGAAGCTAAGGAGCTCTACAGAAGTCCTGAATTGCTACAGAGCTGCTTTCCAGCTTTTTGCCTTTTTCATTTGGGTTTTCCTGTGCGAGAGTCCTACAAAACTTAATGCTTCAAGGACTATCCTGCTTATTTCACAGTTCATGTCATAAATCTTTCCAATACTGAGATTTTACTTAGCTAGATTTGTCTCTGAGCCTCCTGGTTTTCTCCTGCTTGGATTTAAGATGCCTTGCTTGTTTTATTTTGCCCAACAGATTAATAACTGTATTTTTGGATGTTAATGCCACTTTACTGACTGCCATTTTATCATGTGGAATTTCCTAAGTATTTTCTTGGTAAAAAAAAAAGCCTATGCAGCTCATCAGCACATATATTATCACATCTTAACTATTTCTAGTGTAACTCGCATAATGTTTTCATATAGTGTTTTTTCGTGCTGGTTGAAGCTGGTCTTCATATGCTAAAGGGAGAGAGAGTGTTTGGCATGTAGGTCCCTTGCCAAAGTGAGGAATTTGGGTAGCCCCTTTACAGGAAAATCATTTCTCAGATGGGACACTTTGCCCTATGGATGTCTCTGTCCATTTCCATTATTCTCCTCAGGGAGAGCTTACGGTGTTGATTCTGCTGCTGCCCCAAGTTTAGGCATTTCTGTTAGTCCCTCAGTTTGGTTGAAATAGGAGCAGAATTAATCAGCACAGATACTCTGATTTGCCACCTTCTGGCATCAGACCTAAACTTAAAATTTGGTGTGTGGAGAGCATGTTACGTCACACTGATCATGCAGTTGCTAAGGGTTTGTATGGGGGGAAGCACATTGCAAGGAATGTAAATTGCTAATGCAGATGGTGTTAGTGTGGTTCCCTGTCACAGCTGCCAGAGAAATGGATTTTCACAAAACTCAGTCCTCAAAATACGATTTTGCTGTCTAACACAGCATTTCCAAGTATAATTCCTTCTAACTATGCCCATGATTATTTGCATCAGCGGTAGTGGAACTGATCACATAGTAAAATTCTTTGGCTATCTAGGTCGGGTCAAACTAGCAAATTTTGTTTCATGGCTTAGAAAGCATCTTTGACTGTCAAATGCATTGAATAAATATTTTAAAAATGGTAAGATGGCAAAACCAGATATGTCAGAGTTAATGAATTAAAAAATCGACTCTTTTGTCTCTATGAATTTTGATTAGGCTCTCCATGACACAGGATATATGTTTCTAACATAGGTTGTGTTTCTCATTCTGTACCATTGATGAGTGTCACTATCTAAGTAAGGGGTTTTTTAAAACTATTTTTTTCTGCTAATCCATGTAATTCAGTATGTGGTTCCATGTATTATTTATTGCTCCGCATTCAAATCTTGTACTGAGAACAGAAGTAAGAGGAATATTTTTTATTACTATTTAATATTAGTAAAGAGTTGAATGAAATGTGGTCATTGTAGGAAGTGACCGCATCCTAACAACCCTTTCTGTCAAAGTAAGGCAAGACACTGAATTCCCTTTGAGTCAGTAGAACTTCAAAAGAATTAGAAAATACATAAATGAAATAAAATGTTTTCTTCAAGATCTCCCACTCCTCACAGTCATAATTCATTATGACTTCTAATACAGGTATCAGATTTTTGGTTAAATTACGTGTCTTGTAATAAATCCAGTACATCTGTCGCGATTCTCTTGCTTGATCACTCAAATGAGGCACAAGTTAAGCCCTAGTACACTGTGTGGGCATTCTGTCCTCCCAAGGGGACAGTTATTGCCTTGTGGAACCCCAAGTGGTTCCCACAGAGAAAGGCAGGTTAATATTCTATTGGCCTGTTTGGAAATTAAATATTTTGTATCAGTTAAAAAATCCTGTCACTGCAGGATCTTAAATTTTTACTGTTGTGGGCAGGATGGGAATTTGCCCTGGGCAGAATGGGAGCTTCAGACAAAGTTTATTAGAGAAGCCTTCCCACTGAGTCATGGGGTGCAGAAGGGACCCCTTTGCTTTACAAACTCCTTCTCAGTGAGGAGTCCAGGCACAGCATCCTGCCACAACTATTCCCCTGCAAATCACATTTTACAGAATGGAAATGAGATTAACACCAGTTTACCAGATTCAAGAAATCTGAGATTTTACTTCACCGTATATGCTTAGAACAAGGCTTCTGTTATAGGTAGTTACAGCTGTGAATATTCAGTGCATCTCAGACCCGAACACCTCAAGTGTGGTGATTAGAAGAGTAGGACCATACAATTAAAGATCAGCTGAAAATGTAATTAGCATGATTTGCTTCATGTAGGGATCATACATACAGTTGCTGTACCAGCAATATGGGAAGCTGTATACAGGAACTCAGTGGCAGATGGAGGGATGAAGCACAATGCAGCATTGAGCTGTTTTAATCTCATTTCTGTAGGGGCAGACTTGGGTCATACCAGTGGAAGATTTATGCATGTACCAACTGAGCACATTGACACTGAATTCTGAGGTACATAGGTCCTTTATAAAGCCTGTTCAGAGCCACACGCTTGGGAGAGTTGATGGTCAGGCAACACAGGGTTGTGAGGAGCTGGCTAAATCTAATCCCAGCACAGCCATCTGCCCTGGATCCATCACCTGAAGTGACCCCTGGAGATTATCCGTGCATCTCAGCTGGAATAACTGAGCCACTTCCAGAAAGGTGGCAGTAACATTTTATGTAATAACCTGATGGGAGTCACCTCTCCTTACTCACCAGCACGGACGGTTTGTGGAGTGAGTATTCCTGTCGGATTCTCTTGCCCAGGCTTGTGCTGTCCATGCATTTTACATTATGCCTATGGCTGAGTCACCTTGAGCACCACACTCAGTAGATAAAATGGAATCCAAAACTGTTTACATTTTACAGATGATAAGCATCAGAAAACAGGTTCACAATGGAAAGTGTAGTACAAAGTTAGCTGTAGATTACCCTGTGAGTGTTCATGGGCAGAGGTGAATGGGGATGGAGCAGGCTGCAGCAAAATGTTCTTCACTTTTAGTTCAGTTCCACCTAACCTCTCTGAAGAGCCACAATTGCTGATCTTGTAGTTTAAGACCTGGATGAGAGAATTGTGTCTCTGAGGTATTACACTGTTTTGGGTGATGATAATGGTGGTGAAGTTTGTATTGGTACTTCTATAATTCTCATCTATCTTTACTTTACTCAGCTGAAGTTCTGCTGACAGGTCTTTGTAGCATGGGACACATTTTAGTACAATTTTGAAGCAAGATATTTACAAGTTACTGAAAATTTTCCAGAGCAACAAAATTTCTGTTTGTGATTTCTTGTTAGGAAGAGTTGTATGATGCAAGTTGAAATTATGCAGGGTATGGCTGCAAAATAGGTGATGTACAGAAAATATGATTATTTAAGAGGAATTTGATTGTATATAAATACACCTTTTTTAGCAAAGTAAATCGCAAAACTTACAAGTATTAGAAAGTGTATCTGTATATATATATGATGTGTATCTGTATATTTATAATACCAGATTAATAGGGACACTTTATTATCTATGAAGTTATAGATAAATAATCTGTTAAAGATGCTAATATCTGCACAGAGGGTGTAGTTTAAAGGAACTTTTAAAGGCTGTAAAGCGAGTAACTGTCAGGTATATTTAATTCTAGCTATGAATTTTTTGTCTTGTCTTATGCTGTGTGGGAAAAGATTTGTATCAAAATGCAGTGAAGTAAATGCATACCTTTGAAAGTGCCCAACCATCCATATAGGCAGTTCTGTTCCCAGGATCCCTGACAGTCCTAGGAGCCTCAAATGACCTTTGAAAGTGCTGCGTAGTTACGGTATCACACAGCTGGGCATCAGTGGTTTCGTCTTTGTCATTCAGACGGGACTCTCAGTTAATTAGAGAAATGAAGATTTTGAAGAGATAGTAGAACTATCATTAATTCTGCCGACCCTTGTTTGGCCAGTGTACTTAGAAATTATTTGGACCAAAACATAGCTCCAAATCCTGTTTTTCCGTAAAACTGTTGACAGCGTTCTCTAGTATCATTAACTTGCTTTACACTAATGAAGCTCATGCAATTTATTTTTCTTTATACTCGTGAACCTTATGCACGGTGATTTCCTTCATGCTGGGGCAGACGTGAAGAGGCAGCTGTTCCCTCAGCCTTCCGCTGTTCCGTTCCCTGCCGTGGATAGCTGGAAGTCTTGTGCCCTCTTGTGGTATGCACATCCAGGGAAGCGACAGGCAGCAAGCCTGGCGCCCTGTCCGTGTCATCTGCTAGGGCACAAGCAACAATATATTGGGAAACAAAATGAACAAGGACGCTAAAAATCGTGCGCTTGTCTAGTTGAAGACAAAAATATCCATTGTTTCATGCACAGAGGTGAGGTAATAATTAGCCCCATTAGCACCACAGTCAATTAATCAAATACCAGCAATAAATCTGTGTGACATAACATATCCAAGTTAAGAATCAGAAGAGGCCAAGAAAAAAATTATTTGATCCAGTGTTAACATGATAAGGCTGGAATGTTTTTGAAAGTGGTGAAAATTTCATTTTCTGATTCTGTAGTTTAAAAGGTCAATTTTAGCTGCACCTTCATTAAAGTGATAAATTGTTAGCAGTGATACTGCTCCCAGTTTTTAAGTTGTATGTATAACTGTGCTGAGTTGGAATATAGCCAGCCTTCAGTTCATCCTTTTATTGCAGTACCTGAACAAATGGTTTGTTCTAGGGAGGGCTCAGTAGCACAGACAGTTAGCAGAGGAAAAAGATAGTCAAACAACCTTTAGCAGAGAAAAAAATATTCAAACAACCTCAGATGTGAGACTCAGGCACTGTTAAAAATATTCCTAATTCTCAGTAGTACGTATGATAATGAAAGAAAAGAGAGGTTCAGGGTAAACATCACTTACTTTACTGTGCTTAAATGTACTGAACTTCCAGCTTTTCTAAAAAATAAAGAATATCTTTTGAACTATTTGAATTGACAGAAACAGCAAGAGTAATTTCAGGTCCTGGAAAAAAAAAATAGGCAAAGGCTGTATGGTGGTGGGAGGGGGAAGGGATGTGGCTTCTGGTCCTCTAACCAAAGGCAATTGCTCTGGTCTTCCCTCGTCCCCCCCTTTTTTACAGTGACATATCCGAACAAGTCCAGTATATTCCTCCTGGGAAAAACAGCAGTAAACAGCAGGATTTTAATATCATTTCAGTGGATGGTTATATTAAGTCCTTTCCCCGCCCTTATATGTTCCTTTGAAGAGTGATTGCTTACACTGAATGGAAGATGCCAACTGGTGGTGACCTCGTACAATGTGAACTATGTGGGCAGTGCTTTTCTAAATACTTCCTCTATTTTGTGTGTCCGTCCAGGAAACAGCAGTGGGAAAAACACTGAAAAAGCAGTGGAAGACCTGTAGGTCTTGTGGATGTTTGGTTGTAAATGATGTGGTAGCTTCCTTTTCTCAATTACGTAGGATGACTCCTGCACAGAGCTTATTACTGAAATGAGCGTTGGGTGGAACACCTGCTCCCAAATGTTTTTCACACTGTTGCTCTCCTTTGTCCCTTGTAGGTATGGAGAGTGCAATCACACTGTGGCAGTTCCTTTTGCAGTTGCTGCTAGACCAGAAACACGAGCACCTCATTTGCTGGACGTCTAATGATGGCGAATTCAAGCTACTCAAGGCAGAAGAAGTGGCTAAGCTGTGGGGACTCAGAAAAAACAAAACTAATATGAATTATGACAAGCTGAGCCGAGCGCTCAGATACTATTATGACAAGGTAAATTTTGTTATTCTCATGCAGACTAAGAAAATAGAAATTATACCAGTTAATATTTCTCCTCTCTGTGGAAACTATTCAAAAGTTCCTCTAACTAGTCAAGGTACTAGAAGGAAAAGATTGTAGAACACAAATACACACATATTGTAGAACACAAATCTTGCATATTCACATTTCTCAATTTTAGACTCCAGTAAATTCAAGGGGTTTCCAAATTGTTTCCGCACCCTTTTTTGGATGAATATTATATTGTTTTTACTAATTTATATTAAATATTTTCAGGATTAGCTCTCTTTAAATGGATATTTTTCAATAAGCTATCCAAATTCCAAGTTATTTCCTATATTCTTTAATATTAAATATTAATAACAAAGACTGTTACAGATTTTGTATATTAAAAAGGAAAACTTCATAGCCACGCTTAGTAGCCTGTTATCTTGATTTTCAGAAAAGGGGGTGAGATGGGATTATACAGTGAGTAATGCCAGTGTTGAGCACAGTTAGGGCATGTTTGCTGCCTGCACAAGGCAGAGGAAAGTAGATATTGTTTCTGGACTGACCTTAGAGTAGTGTTGTCATGTATTATTTGTAGTGCACTAACTCTTGCAGGGCACAGTGCAGCTGAGTGCTATGCAGTCAGTCAAACACCACGATCAAAAAACATGTTGACTGCAAATTAACAATGAACAATTTCATGATCAGACTTTTCATGACTCACAAGGACTCCTTCTCCTGAAAAAATTTTTTAGTTTCAGATTTAGAGCTGTTAAGTGTTTTGTCCACTAGAAGTCAGATTTTCCCACTTAATGTGTTTCCAAGGTGGCCTGACTGAGAAGGCACAAAAGGATTTGGTGAGGACCATGCAGTGGCTGTTCCGAGCAGTTGGTGTGGTGAATCCCCTTCACTAAGTGCTAAAAAGGCTTCTGCTCATCATGAGGAAGCTTGCTTCATTATATGACTCCAACCCCTCTGGTTATAAACTTGACTGGGATCAATGGAGACAGAGTGCCTGCTGGTGCATGAGCAGCACAGCCAGGCAGAGCCCAAATATGTAGTTAGTGACTGAACAGACATTGCTTAAAAACAAGGAACAAGATGTTTGTAGCACTTGTGCTTTGAGATCTCTCTGATCTCTTTGATGTAGTGGAATATAATGGCTCCTTACCTCAGACTCTCTTGCTTCTTTTATCCCTTAACCTTTTTTTTTAACCCTTGTTCTGTTATCAGTTCCCCGGCCCCAGTACACACACACCTTTGTCATCTGTTGTGTCTCAAGTAGCATCTGCCAGAGTGGCTGTACAGTTTCTTTACCAAGGCTCTGGCTGAGGTGGCTGCTTGCTGTTTGTAGAGATGGTCTTCTGTCTGCCAGTTTTACCTAAGTGTGGCACAAAGATTTTGGCCATTTTTTCAGGTGTTCTGCAGTCCAATGGAAGTTGAAGCTCCTAGATGGAAAGAAGAATAAGTTCTTTCTTCGCCATGTATTGCAATCAGGGTTTGAACCCCAATCCAAACCTGTGTCTATTCCTATTTAAATTGAATAGTAACTCCTTTAGAACAAAAGAGTGGGAGCTTCTCACTCTGTGAGTATAGTGTTTTGTGTCCTGTAGGTTGCCAGACAGTGGAGAAAGGTGGATTATTGGGAGAGTGCAAAGGGACAGAGCAACCTGCTGCAGGTTTTAAAGCATGAGAGATAATGGCATAAGATAGCAGATCGTGAATCCTTGTAGACTGGCAGGGTGTGCTCAGCGTGGGTCCAGTCCTAAGTGCTTCCTCTGCCTTCAGTTCTGTCTATACTGCATAGCACAGAAGGGAAGAAGTCAAGAAGGGGAGGAAAGGCTCCCCTTAACACTCTTCCTTCCCCCCTGCAGAGCAAAAGGGGAAGGACTGGGGAGGTGAAAGAGATGAGGTAGCCTTAAGGAGCCTTCTGAGATCCGTGTCCCCTCCCTACTTGTGTGCAGTGATGGATGTGTTGACAGCTGGGGGTGCTGGGGCAAATGGGATGCACACTGAACAAATGGGACAAACACTGAGCTGCAGATGGGGGAATGGCAGCAGGAAAGATGAGGCAGAACTCCGGACAAGACTTCATTTGCATTATGGAATTACTGACAGGGATTTCTCTACCTATAACCTAATGATCTGGCAGCATGTGAGTTTGAGACAGGGGTCAGTGATTTTTTAGAAATTATGGTAGCACATGGGCTTGACCTTCCTTTCTTGGACTGCCCTCTGCTCTTACTGCATACAGCTGACACTGAACTAATGTTTCATGGTCTATCTTTGAAATTATTCACCATGGAGAAATAAAACCTGATCGCTGGATAAGTGGGGGTTTATGAGCTCTGCCTTTTGCTTGGGGGGAACACTAGCTTGTTAAAATTCATCATCTGATTCATCTGAACTTAAAAGTAAATTAATTCCAGTACTGGAGAAAAATAACACAATTAGGACAAGTTCCTTAGCCTGGCTTTGAAAGCAAGCATGACATGCTGTTGAGGCTGATGGCTAGATTTATGTTAAATTCACATAAAAAGCACCCCAGGAAATGTAGAGTGTGGCATGTCTTGATTGTAATTTGCTACCATGATTATAGATGCTAAAAGTTTGTAGATAATCTGAAGACTCCATTTCCTGTTTCATTTGTTCCCCAAATTCCTCCCCCTCCCCCCTTTATTTTTATTTAATGCATTTCCCCTATTGCCTCAACAGAGCAGCAGCACAGATGACAGATAGCACTGAGGAAAGGCATCCTGCACTCTACCTACAGCTTGTGTCCATCCTGTCACTCACTTCTGCCGGTCAGAAATCGCTTGTAATGCTTTCAGGCAGGGAAACACTTTGGCACTATTCCCACACACAGCACTTTAGCTTGAAGCAAAACACCTTTAAAAGTAGGGTTAATAAGTTTCCTTTTTTTTTTTTTCTGAAGTTGCCCAGTTATTTTGTTTTTCTGGTAGCTGTAATGGAACATATCTTTTGGAAGTCACCAGGGGTTTCAAGACTACTGAAAGTCCCTATGAATATTTCAAGATGACACCACAAGAGAGAAGCTAGTGAGTTTTCCCATGAGGGTTTTTATTTTTGAGGAAAGGAGGGTGAATCCAGGAAATCACATGCAGATACTGACATTAATAGGATGTAGCAGTTGTGGAAGTCAAGTCCTCAGAAGTTAGGAAATACAAGAATCACAGTTCCCTGGATAACCCTAATGTTTGCATGAGTTATGCTGCATCTTTAATTACACAGTCACATACTGTTGTGATGAGCAGCTATTCAATATTTTTGCATCCTCTCTGAACAATATGTGACCCCAGGCTTTACTCAGTGAGTGCTATTCAGTCTGTTTCAGTTTTAGTTTCAGTTAATGGCTGCCCACTTGTTTAGATGGCTTGGCAGTAGCATTAAAATAATATGGGCTGCTTTGTGCTTATTGCAGTGCGGAGGACAGGGCTTCTGAGCTGCTCTCAGGATTCAGAGGTTCCAGCGCATTCAATCCCCTCCCATAACAGGTCAAACCCGGTAACCTGGTTACTGGTTCCTACTTTTAATGTCCAAGTGTGGGTCCCAGCACAGAAGAATTGTTTTGGGCAAGGGTCCCTTGCTTGGGTACTTACAGACCTTCAGGATATGAAGTGATAAGGAAAACTATTATTTTGCTTTTGGGAAGGTCTTCTCTTAAGATACCTCAGGGGAAATAGAATCCTACAATGAAACAATAGCAGTGTGATTGTGCTGGAGTACCAACTATACATTTTGTAGTGGTGCAGGTAAGAGGTGTTACAAGAAAATACTTTAAGGAGCATTAGAAAGTACCTTTGTAGAAAACTGGGAGGAGCTTCATCCAAGAGTGGTTTGTGGAAGTCAAGAAAGTGCTTGGCTGAACTGGCATAAATGGTTATATAGTGCTATCCATATGGAAAGATGGGAGTAAAGAATTTGATACTCAGTAAGAGGTGATGGGTAGAGGGGAAAAACCAAGAACACCTGCCTCAAAAAGAGACATAAAATAGTTCATGTTTGATTTGAGAGGAAAGGGATGTCCAGTGAACTGCAGTAGAGAGAGCAGAGAACCTGGTCGTAGGTGCCAGAGAAAAAGCCTTTGTCTTCCAGATGAGTGGAGGTGAGTGAGGAAAGACTGAAATCCAGCTAAATGAGAGCCTTGATCTTCCAAAAGTCAGTACAGGTGCACAGTGTAGTAGCACCTGTGCCTGCATCAATAATTTTACACAATCTGGCTTCTACACACAGAGTATAATAAGCATACCTCTATAATCTGTGATGTTAGCAGAATCTGCCTGCCTGCACATGCTGATGTGGACACACCCCCATTTTTCAGAGCAAACTATCCTGCCACAGGTACCTCCTGCCAACATATGTACTTCAGACACCGGAGTGTGAGCAGCCCTCTGTCTGGGTTGGGGTCCCAATAGCTGGAAGCAGCCTGGATAGAGTTCTGTGAGGAATTTGTAGCCTGTGTTTTTACATGTGTTGCACCCCTCAGGACTCCCGGAGTCAGGGAACTTGCAACACATCCAAGTGGGACTTAAGAGCAGCAGCTACAGCTCTGATCTTTTTTCTTTCCTGACCAGGGATGTTTAGTACCTACAGACAAGTTCATCCTGCTCTGTCATAAATTTTGCGATCTCAGGCATCCTGATTATAGGTCACTTCCTGGGAGGAGGGGAAAATGGTCTTCCTGCTCCTGAGGTCCCTCATGAGTTTGAAGTTCAATTAGGAAGTGGATCCCTTTTCCCACCTCAGTCTCCCAAGTGGCTCCTGCAGCCAGCAAACTTGCTAACTAACAGGTTTGGGCCAAGCCACTAAAGTCCTTCAGTCATGCTGGTAGAATAGTTACACATTTGCTCTAAATGGCTCAAACAGGGAGTAGGAGGCAGAGCTGATGAAAATAAAACACAAACTCGTGGTAGATTTCAGTAGTGCATATGCATAGCTGACAAAACCCCGTGGTAGTATAGTCTAGTTTAAGCTGCAGGGGAACCAGTCCACCGAGCCTTTGGCATCCAGCTCAGCCAGCTGCTCTGTGGAGAAGGACGGGGGCAGAGGAGACCCATCCCTGCAGCTGATGATTCAGAGCTCTCGGGTGAGGCTGGTTTTGGAGGGCTCATAAAGCGAGTTCCTGAAGTGCTGGGGTGTGAATAAGCCTGAGCTCCCTAACACGGCTGATGTGCTGGAGCAGGCAGCAGGCCGTGCTCTGCCCAGCTCGTATCAGCAGCTTTCTAAGCGCTTCTCAACCGGGTGGGGTGCTCGCGCTTGCTGTAGTCACTGTTCTGTACACTGGGGGCAGAGGAGGGGAAGTGTGAAGTGTTCAAGTGAGGAACAGTCAAGAAGCCAACAGAAGAGGGGCATTCCCTGCTGCCTGCCCTCTCTCCCAGTGTCAGAGTGCTGTCTATTGATAAGATTTTTTTTTTTTAAGCTGTTGGACTGGAACCCTTGCTCTTGTCCTAGTTGCTCATTTCTTCTCTGCAGCAGCTGCGTGGACCCAACAGTCCTTTGTTGGCTCCCTGCAGCCCTGGCCAGCAGCCACTAGCACTCATTGCAAGCCTGTTTGTGAGGGAATTTACCTAGGAAATTCAAACAACAACAGTAAAATAGGGCTAAATGTTCACATACACTTACTGTCATTACAAGCAAATGGTCTAGTCTTCCTGCAGATGCATTCTTTGCCCTTTCAAACTGCTTGTTGTGGTGTCTGTCACTGTCTTCTGTGGTTTGAACCATCATAGCTCAGAATGATTCTGACAGATCACTGACGTGATGGTAAAAATATGCTGCTTTTTACCTTCAATTATTTGTCAAAAAATATAGAAAAGTCAGTGCCTTTCCGAGGCACTTAATTTGTGTCCTTATTTTCTCTTGCACGCCGCTGGAGGTTTCCTCAGGCTACACATTTAAGAGAAGTCTCAAAAGTGCTTGAGGGATCTGCACTTGAATCTTTTCATCTCCAGCCATCGTTAAGTGGTCCTTTGCTGCAGGCTGGCAGAGTCGGAGGAGCAGCACTGCAATGTTCTTAAAATATAACTATATTTAATAATAACAAAGGAAGTATAAACTCACCAGCCTGTTCAGTTGCTTTTTATAGCAATGTTCCCCCATTTCAAGCCTGCATCAGTGTTAAAGTGCAACGCTTAAATACATTTAATCTTGTTCTGCTGGGAGTCACATCTTCCAAGGAGAATCTCAGTTGCTAGTGCTTGATGTTACAATAACTCAAAGTTGCCAGGAGTAGAAGGGAGGCATTATTTTATATATATATATATATATAAAAGAAGAAAACAAAAATCCAGTTGGGATTTTTTTTTCATTTGTGAGTAGTTTGGAGGTTTTGCTTTTTGGAAAAAGAGTGTAATATTGAGAGTGCAGAAGTGCATTCATCCAATATTGCATCTAATTAGCAGTGAAAAAAAAAAATTAGGCCAAGCCCAAAGCCATGGGAATTAAAGCTCATGCAGATTGAGATTCTGTGGGCTAACTATTTGTCCTGAACCTTTGGAGGGCAAAAAAAGACACTGCAGCATCTGGCAGGTGGGTAGATGTATGTACAATTCAGCATGGAAGAGGGCAGCTTTTTTGTGCCTTTAGTCTGAGCTTGCTGAATTTAATTCTTCTCTTTGCTACAGATCCCTGTTATCAACTTGGGAAACAACATTTTCTATTTGTGACACAGCTCCTGACCTGGGATGCAAAGCTGCATCCCAGGGTTTTTTGTAGGGTTAGTTTTGTATTCAAGAAGGTGCCTGAATGAAATGCCAGGACATTCAGACAGATGAATTACAGAGTGCAGTAGCTCAGCTGAAAGACAGAAGAGGTTCTGATACCCAAGTGCAGATTCTTTCACAAAAGGATCCTTGGTTTTGTGACTGAACAAGGTGTAGTGCAGGCACTACAAGCACCCAGCCCTACATATTGTCCATACGTAGAGAGAGATGATGTTTCTTTTCCCTTTCTTAAATTTTTTTTTAAATTTTCAATCATTTTAACAAATGTTTCCACTATTGGTGTCAGAAGCTGTGGTAGAATGAAAAAACAATTAGATTTTTAGGAAATTTGTAAATATTTACATTCCCATATGTCCAGCAAAGCAGATGTCTGCAGAATAGCAGCTGGAGGTGCAGCAGATGTGCTGGACTAAAGGGAAGCCTCTTGGAAAGGGTTTTTCAGAGGCGACTTAACAAACTCTCCACCAGGGGCTTCAAGAAGAGAGAGATTAGCATGGAAATCTCAGGACGTATTTCTTCTTTTGTTCTGCAGCATTTGGCTTAGGGTGGTAAATGTTCCAGTCCCTAGGCTAGGCCTGTACCATAAAGTGCCTTTGTGGAGGAGCTCAAATATCCTTGGGGATATCAGGCATTGTGTTAGAGCAGGCAGCCAGCCTGGGTTTGCAGGAGGAGAGCTAGGACTAGAAACAAGATGCTTATAAAAAGTCTCAAAAGGAATCCGTTCTTTCCACAAAGGGGACACTTTAATAAAAAAATAAATGGCTCTACAAACCTTTAAAAGGTTTAGGATTTTTTCAATAATTAATTTCCGTAGTCAGCTTAGACTGATGAAAACCTTCTGCCTGTACCAGTGAGCATCCGGAGCCTAATGCAGGCCTGGAGGTAGTGCAGGGGATACCACAGGACGCAAGTACTTTTCCAGCCCATGCAAGGGGTTGCACTTTCGCAGACATAAGTTCATGATCATTGACAGAAAGACAGCCACTGTCAGTTTAGCTCAACGCTTTCCTTATGTGGTAAGGAACAGAGGGTAAATAACTGGGGCCAGGAGTCTGAGGTGGTTTTGTCCCTTGCAGACATTCTGAGAGTACTTCATCCTCAGGGGAGTTGGTGTCAGTTTTAGGAGGCATGAATGAATGAGTTTGCCTTTATTGCAGAATGCAAGTGGTGGCGTGGCTTGAATCCACAAGGCAGCAGAATTGCTTTTACTGGAAAGAAAATATTCCCAAGCTGCTTCAGAGGAAGTTAAACAGGCCACCAGTAGGTCTTTGTCACCTAGTGATGGTGATTTTGTTGGAAACCATGAGGAGCCAGAAGTGGACTCCCTGGCTGAGCAGAAAGAGGTACTGGAATAAGCCAAGGGTGACCAGCATTTGGAGCCCTGCAAAATGACCTGCTTAGCTTGACGAGGGAGCACTGCCTCCCACCCTTGTGTTTACAGTACTGGGTGCCTCTAAAATGCTGATCTCTAGCACCTTCTTTGTATTTGCAGAACATCATCAAGAAGGTGATTGGACAAAAATTTGTATACAAGTTTGTCTCCTTTCCTGAGATTTTAAAAATGGATCCACATGCTGTGGAAATCAGCAGAGAGAGCCTTTTGCTGCAGGACAGCGACTGTAAGATGCCTTCGGAGAGCAGGGATCAGCACAAGCACAGCTTGTCAGCACTGAAAAGCACAAGCCGTAATGAATATATCCACTCTGGCCTGTACTCCTCTTTCACTATCAACTCTCTGCAGAACCAGCCAGACCCTTACAAGACAATCAAAACAGAAAAACTGGAGGAGAAGTCAGAAGGAAACACACCAGTTGAAGAAGTCCGGACTGTTATCAGATTTGTGACAAACAAAACAGACAAACCAGTTACGAGGCCCATGGTGTCGTTGCCTTCTACTTCTGAAACAGCAGCTGCCTCTGCTTTCCTCAACTCTTCAGTATCAGCTAAAATATCTTCCTTAATGCTACCCAACAGTGCCAGCATTTCATCTCCATCATCATCCTCCTCCAGGTCACCATCTCTGTCTCCCACCTCACCCCTACCTACAGAACACAGGAGCTTCTTCCTTGAGTCCAGTTGTCACGACTCAGATTCCCTTGAGCCTCTGAACCTCTCCTCAGGCTCCAAGGCCAAATCCCCATCTCTTCCCCCAAAGGCTAAAAAACCCAAAGGCTTGGAAATCTCTGCCCCACCTATGATTCTCTCCAGCACTGACATCGGTTCCATCGCCCTCAACAGCCCCGCGCTTCCTTCGGGATCCCTGACTCCAGCTTTCTTCACTGCACAGGTAAGACCTGCCTGTCTCCAGGCATTCCCTCCTTGTGGCCAAGAGTGTTAGTTCTATGGGTCTGTCACCATCTGATGGGAAAAAAACCCCCAACATATGGGAAAGAGGGAAACACAGCAGTGCTCTGAACAAGGGGTGGAAAGTAGGTTTCTCCTGGGGTTTGTTCCTAATTGAGTGTGGGAAAAGCTGTCACCGTTTACAGACTGCCTGGAAGGATAAGGAGATGGGCAGCCATTAGTGAATTGTTTATCAGTTCAAACCAGCCTCCAGATCTACAAAACAAGCAGGAAAAAGCCAAAAAGAAAACCACAGGGGTTTTGTAGGTCACAACTTGAGCATGTGAGATGCTTGGTTAGATTTCTCTACTAGATGTTGCATCCATTCAAACAGTGTGATCTTTTTGTTAATTTTTGAATACAGAGCAAATTAAGTGGTTTCTAAGACAGGCTCTGAAGTCAGTTTCAATTTCCGAAGTTGTACAGATCCACAGAATAGTACTTGCCAGAGCTTCCCTTCAGCACAGACCTAGTGAATAATCAGAAGGTTATTTTGTTCTTTTTAATAACATATTTGTGGTAATGTCAACAGCAAGTTCTCATTTTCAAGCAAGTCTATGAAAAAAAACCTAGGAGTTCAGAGCAGAAGAGGAAAATCATATAGGTATGACTGTATGTTCATTGGTGAGTTTTGTCTCACAATACCACCTCAGAATTAGACAAAAAAAATCCAAGAGTAAAATCATCCCAGTGTGGAATATCCCCCAAATTCCCCAGCCCTGAAATAGCAGCTGATGCAAATACTAGCATTGAATGTAGCAAACCGGACAGTAAACAAATATGTACAAAGGTGTATTACAAGCCCTCACTCACTTCAGGCTGTCTAGGACACACATGGTATCCAGAATCCCATCACTTCTTCCCTGTTTGAAAGTGTTGGAGGTGTTTGATGCAGGCAGCATTGTGTGCCTGCATGGCACAAAGGCCTGGCAGAAATGAATGTTGGCAAGTGCTCTCAGCCAGCACAGCACTTGCTCTTCTGAGCTTTTCAGCTGGCTGCAGAGCGAGTTTGTGCAGCTCAGGCACACCTGATACACTTTGTATCTCAGCCACCGAGATACAAAGGTGTGTCACCAAGAAAGAGGAGTTTGTGGACTGACACCTGTCATTTTTGACATTTTTGACATCATAAAGCCTTTAAGTGAAGTTATGTTTGGCAGGAAGAAGTGTGGCAAACCAAAACTGAGATGCCTTGACAAACGTATAACCTCTGTGGTATACCCACAGCATTTTGTTTGCTGGGAGCAAATCACATCAGATGCCAACATCAGACACAACGACAGTGTGAATTGTTTCAAACCCACTTTAATCTGCTGCAGCCCCAAACCACAGGATGAACAGAGATTTGTTTCCTCATTTTGTAATTATTTCTTTGAATATTTAACTTTCCCATTCATCTATAAACTGGTGTACTTACTGCCCTGAAAGATGTAGAAGGGAATTATGCTGAGGACTGTGGCACTCCTTTAGCAGGAAGGATAGCTAAGGCTGTGATGAGTGTTACCCAACTTAAAGCCATCACAAATCTTTTTTACGGGTTGTCCTATCACAGAAGAAGCATATGGCATCTGTGTAGGATAGTTTCAGGGTCTAATTATTTAAACTTCTGGCTATACAGCAACATAGCTTTTATCCTCTCCTTTAGCCTTCTTTTTCTAGTGTGGATAAGAAGCACCCTGCATCCTAAACGCTTGTCCTAGTGAATATAAAATGAAAATTACATAACAGCTGTATTCAGATAACTGTAATATCACAATGCAAAATAACTAAAACCATAATTTAGACTGGAAATCTGCTGTTCATCCCATTATCCAAGGAAGAACATGCATCATATCTCAAACGTTCTCTGATTTATCAGATCCCAGTGCGAAACCCCTGCTGCCATGGGCAGGTGCAGAACAGGATGTCTGCTGCAGGAGTGATGTAGGTTCTGAGAAGGTCCTGCTGCCTGAGAGGGTGTTTCAAATTGCTTTCCACTGTACCTGCTGGTCATGAGGAATACCGTCAGGTGGAATGCTGTGAAAGGGCATAAGATACACACGATCAATTTCAGAACAGAAATGTATGTGTGACAGCACTTGCCTGTTATCTAACAGCTGGAAGTGGCAAGATTGTACTTACACACATTGTCACAGAAGTCAGCAGCCATGAGCATCATTGCTTAACATAATCCTGTGCAATGAGTGATGTCTGTTTAAACTGTTCCTGTGCTTAGATTATAATGACGTTTTTAAAGTAGGAACTTCCCAGTGGGTTCCACATCTAAGACCAGATGTACAGCTGCATGCGGGCAGAAAATGAAGTGACACATCAATTTCCACATGTAATTTAGGGATAGCCTGACCTGTGGTGTTGTTTACACTTAAGTTTCCTCTGGTGGTTTTGATGCTTGGCTGATGGCGATACTGAGAACAAGCCTGGGAGGCCCTGTGCTCTTTTTACATTAAATATTAAACAGATTTGGAGGCTTGCTTTGGCTGGCTCTTGGTTCTGGCAGAACTTGCAGACATTAGCGCTCTGCTCATCAAAGGATATGAGCTTTTGCTTAGCACTGTCGTTAGGCATGCTAGCATGCTTCCAGAGATGAATGGAGGAAAACACAGCTCAGTTTCAGATCTCTCTGAAGACTTGCTCTGGCTGCATCTAGGTAGGAATAAACACTTCCAAATTTTCCTCATTATTTTCAAAAGACCCCCTCAAGAACTGCACTTTCAGTTCTGGATATCTGCAGCTTCTTAAAGAAAAAATAAAGAATGGAGGCTGCTCACTGGAGTTCTTAGTACAGTTGGCACAGTATTGTGTCCTTAGTTGAATGTTGTTGGGCCTTGCTGCTTACATCTTTGGTTTTAAGGTTAGTAGGCTCTTCTGTAAGTAGATCTGAGTATTTATCCTGACCTAATTCAGTGTGTTGTCAGCCTCATAAATCTCCATCGGTAGCCGCCTGCCAATGGAGCATCAGCTTGAAATGCAGCACAGGAAAGGGGCTCTCACTGGTGCTGCTGATTTCCTTCCCCATGGAAGCACCATGGTCCTGGGAAGAGAGTGTTTTGTAAAGGACTCTTGACAAGTGCCTGCTTGTCAAGTGTTTTGTTGTTTTTTTTTTTTTTTTTTTTGACAAGAGCTGTCACTTGATGAGATCAAGACTGAGGTCTTCTCCTTGCCAGGCCTCCACCCACTCTTTGCTCCTTTTGTTGTCATGCAGATATATCCCAGCCCTGATGGGTACTCCTGTGACCTGCTGATTCACTGCATCAACACCTTTTGCTTTCCCAGTGATACCATGGGTTTATTACTCCTTGGGACATAACCGTGGTTTCTTCCATGGGGTTTGGTGTTCCTGATCCACCTTCTTCAGCACAAGGAAGGTGGCAGGGTCTTTTCCCTGCACGTTTCTTGATAAACCTCACTTCTTCTGAGATTCCTTAGCAAAACCATTCAAGAGCAGCCAAGGTCTTTGTATTAAACAGCCTTTCAGAATCACCAGGATAACTTTAATGTTTGCTGCTCCTTGTCTTTCCCATCTCTTCTGCTGATGCCAAACTAACTGTTTGACCTTGTTGTGAACTGCAGTGCAAGCATGTCACAGCAGGTCTGTGTTCTGTGTGTGCACAGAGCCCCAAACACCGCAGCCGATGCCTCAGGCACTGCTTGGCGAATGAAGTCTGTGATACTCGAAATGCACGTGAGCTGTGGCAGTGCCTGTGTGAGCCTGCTCTCTGCAGGGGCTGGCAGGGAGCGGGCTCTGAGGGGCCCTGGGGTCAGCAGCTGGTAAGGGGGACCCCCGGCTGCGACTGCCGTACATGGGAGTTTGTGTTTCTGGCCCAGTGGGGAGCACCAGAATACATGACCCGCTGGTTACTACAGGGAGGTGCAGATACTCTCTGTCTTCTGTCTTCTCTTTACATATTTTAAACTCTGGACAAAAGGATGGCCCAAGCACATGCTTGCTTGCTACATGTGTACTCAAATTCCATTAAGTGCTTTACTAAATAGGACTGATTTTGATAATTGGCATCAAGATTACTGGTGAGATTAACTCTTTATGCCAAATACTTTTTTTCAAAACTGTCACATGTTCTTTTTTGGCATGATAAAAGTTATTCTGAATACAGAATAATTCACATAATTCCTCACTTGAATGAAGATTTGCATGTGCTCTAACTCTACCTCCCCTCCAGTTGTGCTTTAAGAATGCTGAGGGCAATCCCAGCAATTCTTGTGCATGATGGCACTGGAAGGAGGCACCTCCGAGTTGGGAAAAGCCTTGGATTCTAAGTTCTTGCCATTTCGGTTCTTTTCAAACAACTAGCTGTGCTCTCTGCTGTCCCCCTGAGCACCCAGCCCATACACTTGCCTCTCCCTGCTCAGCCCATGCATTGCCAGCTTCTTGAAGCCTCTTCCATTACGAAGAGGCGCCATCAGGGGAGTAAACCTCCAAGGCCAGCAGTGATTCTTTCAGCTCCACACACGATTTCAGTAATGCTTCAAAAGCTGCAGTCAGGTCAAGGAATTGCTGCCCTTCAAAGGCAAGAACTGATTCCGAAGGAGACCAGGTGATGGTGGCAGGCACTTGGGCACTCATGGTATTATTCTGTATGTTACACAGTTGCATGAGTGTGGTTCAAATAAACAATAACTGTGCATCTCGTTAAGCAAATAGAAATTAAATCAATTTACATATGAAGGAATGTAGGTGCTAAAAAGCTAGAAGCAGCGAAATTCTTCAGCCTTTTCTCAATATTCTGTGAGAAGACTGTCTTTCCTATGTAAACTATTTTAAACAAGGTCACAGTTTCATAAACTTCTTGCACCCGCAAGCTGTTTTGCAAGATTGTTATGTCTTTGACTTTGAAAATATTATGGAATAGGTATCTTAGGACTTGGCCAGTCCTCTCAAGGGGTGGATGGCTGAGGAACCCATTATCTATTGCCACTCAACACACTTTTTGCAATCTATCCTATATAGTAGTCAGAAAAATATTAAAAAAGAAGCTTCAGCTTCCACTTGTTCATGAGCCTGGACTCTATGTCATTTTCTTTATGCGCCTCGGACGTAACAGCGACAAAGGAATATTAAATGTGCAAGTATCCAGTACTGACCACTGTGGAGACAGGATGCAGGGTTGGATGGGCAGCTGCTGCTGACCATGCTGGATGTCTGAATTCACTGGGAAACAGAGCCAGTAGATGATATGTGAGGCTTTAGGGGTGGTGAGTGCTGCATGGAGCTGTAACTCTGAGCTGTGCATGACGAGGTGTTTTTTGCCTTGCAGACCCCCAATGGATTATTGCTGACCCCCAGCCCACTGCTGTCTAGCATTCACTTCTGGAGCAGCCTCAGTCCTGTTGCTCCTCTGAGTCCTGCCAGGCTGCAGGGACCAAACACTCTGTTCCAGGTAGGTCTTCCCAAGGCACAGCTTTCATTGCTAAATGTGCACATATGGAAGAGACATTGGGGGAACATCTCCTCACATCATCCTGAAGCTTTTCAAACAGATCAAGAAAATACGGGCATTACCAGGCACTTTTAAAGAGAGGTCTACTTACTTGTACCCTCTTCCAGTCCTCGGCAGCGCAGTCGGAACCTACAGGGCAGTGTCTGCTGCAGCAAGCACATACATATTGTGTGAAGGAAAGAGAAAGAAATGCTGGGCCCCAGAGAGAACAGGTAACAGAGCTCTCAGAGCTGCAGGAAGAGAGTGCAGACCAGTCAGTGACCAGCCAGGAGGGGGCTGGAACACGGACTCTGGGAAAACCAAGACAGTTTGGGTCTCACTCAGTGAGGTGGGTGTAGGTTTATCCTTTTGTCCTAATGAGCTACTTCTCACTCAGCAAGACAAGGCACTCTGAACCTGAAGGCTCCATTTCCAGTTCTCCTGCCAATTATCCATGTGTCCTCAACCAAGGACATACCTCAGAGCGTGACCTCGCCATATGTAACTGCAGAAAGGCAGCACTGTGTCCACTCTCTCCTGAGTATAGGCAGAGTAAAATTCTCAAAGTTTTATAGATATGTGGTAAATACAAAAGTTATTAAATAAGCCATGATGGCCACAGCACTCAGCATTTGCCTGAGGCTCAGGAAGAAGACAGTGGGGATGGTATTTGCAGCTCCAGCTGTAGCTGCTGAAAAACAGCTGATTCATTAAGTCACAGAAAAAATTATTTTGATCTGCTGATTGGCAAGAAGCACAGGAGCCCAATGGCCATCTGAAGAGTGCAAGGATACCCCTGGAATGAACTGCTGTGGATGGCCAGCACTAACAGAGGAGAAGGCTGCTGCTAGATGGGGACCCTGTGTTAGTCTGTGAACCTTCAGGGAGGCTGACTGCCCAAATCCAGGGCTGGGCTTTAGCTCAAGTAGTTGGTCAGGTACTGTCTGCACTGGCATAGTCAAGTCTTTCCACTTCCAGCTGCACATGGAGCTCAGGGCTCCTTATTTGTGTTTCAGATAAACTCAGTAATCCCTACTGGACCTTAGTTTTGCACACGTGGTTAGAAACAGCCAGACATTTCATCTGAGAAGTGCCTTCGCCAAGGCCTGGGATGAGCTCGTATGGACACTTGCTGGCCATTCCCTGGGGGAACTGAAAGTGAGGAGTGGCTGTGGCTTTCCCTTCTGAGAGACCCAGAGAGCCTTTTAAGTTATGTTTGATTCAAGCCAAGGCCACGATGACAAGTTGTAGAGCACAAAGCCTTATTTAAACAGTAAATAGGAAATGAAAACCACAGCTGAGGCCCGGTCAAGCCCACTGAGAACTGATGGGTCAGCCAGTGTAGGCGTCAGAGCGGAGCTCTCCTCAGGCTGCCCACACAGGCCAGCCCACACTTCATGCATACCCGGGGAAGAGCTTGTAATCAGGTTCTGTGTTTCAATGAATCTTGGCAGAAGTGATGGAAGCATTTCCTGAGGTTTGGTGTGGTTAAAGCAGAGGTATCAGCCAGTCCAGGCCACACCAGAAGCACGGTGCCAGACCCCCCTGCAGCACCGCGCTGCTCGGCCCGGCTTTACACGGAGTGGTGGCAGACAGGAATCACCAACTACCATCTGAGTGGAAGAGTAAACTTGTTACGAGCACGTTACTATATGCGTGTGGAGGGGGTGGTTACACCACAGTTGGCTGTCCAAGGACTGATCTGATAAGGGGTAAAAATACATCAGATGCTTGAAGTTGTTCAGCTCTGTCTCCCTCAAGCCAACAGAAACCCAGCACAGCTCGTGGAGCTGGGCCTCGAGGCCAGATCGGTATCTACCACTGGGATAATTCCTGCCTCATGCTGCAGCAAGTTTATTCCACCTACTTGCTTTACTTTTTCTCAGGTCAGATGTTAGGAACTAGTCAATACCCACCACTGCAGGCAAGGTGCTGTCACGATGCCATCATGAACTAGGAATATACAGCTTCCGTATTGAATAAGTTCTTTTGCACAGTACTTTGGAAGCAGCAGGTTAATATAAACGACAATACATTGTGCTTCGCATGCTGCATGACCCAGCGTAGCTAGCTTGTAGTTTCTGAGTGAATGCAGAAACTGTAATTACTTGAGAGTAATTTTCCCCATGCTTTGTATCCCCGGTTGTACTTTTTCTGCCCTAAAACTGCATCTCAGCTTTCACTTATGCCAAACTCTTTCCTGCATAAAAGACAGACAAAAAGGATGTATTGTAATTAATAGAGTGTGGACTGAAAAACATTTTTGGAAGCAGAATGGATGGCAAAGACTGCTCTGTAGTGTTCATTTTCCCAGGGTGATGATAAATGTATTATGTGAACTTTTATATAAAAAATGGCCAATAACAGATTTTTATATCCTCATGCATTTACAAATTATTCAGGTTTTGCCCTCTATTTTGCATTCCTAAGGGCTGATGCAGGCATTTGATATATGTCGTACTGTACAGACATCACAACTCTTGAAACCATCTGGAGCCATTTGTGAATGCTAAATCCATGTGCTTCTTGGGCTGAATGTTTTGAGATAAAGAGTCATTTTTACCTTTTGGCCTCTTACAGTTTCCAACTCTGCTGAATGGTCACATACCAGTGCCACTCCCCAGTCTGGACAGAGCCTCTTCACCAGTACTGCTTCCTCCAAATGCTCAGAAATCCTGATGGCGCCTCATCACACCAAGGATGCATTGGTGGTTTTAACACTTCATTCCTATGGGCTAGTTTTTCCTGTGTCATGAGAAGGACATTGTGAAACCCTTTATTACTTCGGTTTGCACTTTTCATTACATGGATAATCTACTTTTATTATGTTAGCATTTTTCAACAGTGTTTATATATAAAAGTATATATAAATCTGTCATGCATTAAATGAATTATAATTTTTTTATATCATAGCTCTCAAGTGTTGAACACTTCTGTTGTTGATGAAGTACTTTTCGTAATGGATTGCAACAATGTATCTAATAGGGATGTGAAGCTTCTTTTTAATCCCTTTTTCTGCATATTATGCATTGTGCTTGTGTAAACTATAACCGGCTGTGCCTTCTTTTGCATAAAGTCATGTAAATGATTTATATATTTTCTAGTATTAAGATAAAAAGTTGAAAGAAAAAAACTAGTATTGAACAGCCCTATGGTAGTATTTCAGTATTTTCTTCACGGATAGGCCATATGATGCAGTGTACTAATGTAACTTTGTATTAAGTGCTTTCAAATTGTATAAAAATAGCCTTATAATTTTTCTTTGCTGAAGTGAAAAACGTAATCCATGTTACAGCCAGAAGATGTAGTTCAGAGTAACAAAGCCACATTTACACATTTATGGCCAAGTTCTTCTGTCAAGTTGCAAAAGGGAGGAACTGGGCTGTGTATGTTCATGACACATTTCCAGCATTTGAGAGTACTTCTGTAGAAAAGGAGACATTGCTCAGAATTTATTTGGCCTATACTTCTTATGAACTGTCACCATTACAGCTGGAAAGAGTGCAGGTAATCTCTGTCCTCCCAGGGAATGAGGATCATTCCTGATAACTTCCAGGTGCTTTGTTCAGCTGTGCCAAGTGCCTTGTACTACTTCCCTGGAAAGACTACTGTAGCTACTCAAGCTCAGAAGGTCACATTTCCCCTTCCCCCAAAGCTGGAAAAGTTACAGGTCTGTAAGTTGATGCCTGGTGCTTGCAAAGAGGCAGAGACTGTACATGTGGGATGTTTATGTATAAACAGATGAATTCTGGATGAAAAAACAGCACTGTATTACTATATACTTGCAACTTGGACTTAGTGGGTATGTCCTCTACCTTGAGGGGATGGCTTAGTCATCTAAATGTCAGGTTAGGATTAGGCCAGACTCCCTGGCACCACAGACTCTAATCCTGGCAGGGCTGATGCAAATCTTCAGCTTCCTGAGGTGGCTAAATTGGCTTGAATGCAGCTTTACTGTGTCGGTTTTTCAGATGAGACCTTAAAAGCCAGCCCCAAATCCGATTCCTGTTTGTGACAGGTCATTCGAACCTCTATTTCGCTTTCTGGCCGAGCAGCTGGCCACGGTCCGTTCTTTTTGAAATGTATGCAGTGAGTTGTCTGCTGATTTTCTGCTTGGATGCATTTCAGTGATGATGTGTGTAGTTATTTGTAAAGTGCTTTTGGATCCTTCAACCTGAAAGGTGCTAAATAAACATTTTATTAATGCAGTTCTGATGTTGAAAAGCCATTTTTGGGGCAGAGGTGGTTGACAAAAGACATCAGGAATTTTCTTCAGGCTCCTGAGTGGCACAACCAAAAATGACTCGTCAGTTCCACTTGCAGTGATAAAACCTGCTGTATCCATGTAAGTACCAGCTGATAAACACAGCAATTAAATGCCAGACACGAGGAGAACGAATGCAGCACCTGGGACGTCATTTGCTCGACTCAGCATTTCAAGAGCTCAAGACGTGCCACCCCACGGAGTCAAAAACAGAACATGAACCTACGCAAAATTTATGAGTGAATGCAAATTTTATACAAAGTAAAATCAGAATAGGTTGGAAGAAAGGGCAGCATGTAACTGATGGGATTGGCGATGTTAGTGGAGATAAATCACAGGGGCTTGCAGACCGAACATTTCTCTTCCCATGCATTCCTCCCAGGTACATGGAATAGTTTTCAATAACAAAGTTACAGAGGGGCAATTGTTTCACACTACAGAGCTGACTCCTGCCTCATTTTAAAAAAATCGTGAATACCTACTTACACCTGTAAGGCGTGAACAGCAGCACTGGGTCTTGTCTTGTACGTGCCACTGTAGCTAACGGGAGGACCTGGAATCGAGACAGTGTTTCTCACTATGAGTTTAAAAAGTAAACATGAAAACATACTAGTATTGAATATTACACTGCAAAAAACCAGTTGACCGTGCGAGGAGGGAGTATGTGACAAAGAAGAGGTTCTTAAAAGTACCCGGACTCCCATGATTCAATTTCTTCCAAGATTTTACTATTAATAAGGCAGAATTTTTTCTTCTCAAAAGGCTCAACACACCCACAGCTTCCCTCCCACCCTCGAGCCCTTAAATGATTTTGGACTTTTTTTAAAGATAGCAGAAAGCAACAATTCTGGGACAAAATCCTATTTCGAAAAATTACTGGAAAGGATCTGGGAGAATCCAATAAAACAATGGAAGACACTGAAAGTGGGAAGAAGTGCTGTCTTCTCATCTTAGAGAGAATAAAAATAGCAAGAGAACACATCTTCTGCTAGTTGACTTTTCAGTTGAAAAAAATAGGCTGTCAAAATCTGCCTTCTAAATCAGTCAATAATGTGAAACAAAAATTTTTGCTATAAAGTCCAGCCTCTCAAGTCTAACACTTACATGAAACACTAGACTGTTATGCCTTGTGCTTTGAAGAAAATATTCTGTTGGTAATCTACTGAATTTTATTAACAGGTATCTTTTTAACTGTAGAGAAAAATCAAATAAATGTTTTTAAGTAAATACTGTGGAAGTGTCAATATTTCTGTGGCATGGAGAGCTTCCAAGCCAGCAATCCTGGGGAACAAAATGGGAGTTTATT
This sequence comes from Struthidea cinerea, assembly GCA_013397865.1. Taxonomy (NCBI): domain Eukaryota; kingdom Metazoa; phylum Chordata; class Aves; order Passeriformes; family Corcoracidae; genus Struthidea; species Struthidea cinerea. The sequence goes on along the minus strand of VZTI01001648.1, from coordinate 2,355,448 downwards.
CTCTCTTCAGTATTCTTGGTAGTAATTGCAATTTGATCATACTTGGGCATTTATTATAAGATTTGCACTTTATTCATGCTTCAGCAAAACACAAGAAGCTCCCATTTACTGTACAGACTGGGTGCATGACATCCTGTCATCAGACAGGCACGCACCCATCTGGAAACACCTACCAAAGAAGTGAAGAACTGTCACTAAGATTTCTGTTTCAAGGGGATGTGGTCCTTTCAAACAAGACTACAGGGTTCATTTTAACACAACATCTCTGCATTAAGAAGCTGTGTGATCTCGTGCCTACAGGAAACATCTTCAGAAGCCATCATGACACCCAAATGAATTTAGAAAAGGCACAGTAAGTACAGGTAGTCTTTCATGTAAGGGTATAGCTATTCCCTTCTGATCTTCAGATTATCTGTATATCCTGTAGGATAAACAAACACAGGCCTCAGATTTAAGCATATCCCTCCAAAGTCATCAGAAAACTACAACTTTTAAAATCTGTTTTAGCTCCAAACTGTAACTGCTCTTACCAATTATTGTGTGAGTGCTCTGCCTACACAGATGGAGTACAAACCTATTTCTTGAGGGCAAAGAGACTGACAGCACAAGTGAGAAGCAGTATGAATTTATTTAAATGAAAAAAGCAGACTGAACCTCAAAAGCAAGGACTCTGGAGCAATCAGCATCATGGCCTGCCTTGGGTGGGGGCTGGTATTTGAAGAAAGCATTCTAGAAGAGAGGATTCTAGGATAGGTTGGAGTTCTTTTGTGAAAAATTCCCATCAGTTCACATTCACTCTGCAAGAAGCGCAAATGCATAAATGTAAACTTCATTATTCCTAACATGGCTCCAGGCCAGCCACCACCCCCTGCAAATCAAATAACAAGACAGTGAAGAAAGGAAAAAAGAGTCTTTGAAAAAACAAGCCCAGGGTGTGAAAGAGGAGGGGCAGGTGACAGCACAGGCGCTGCCATGCAAAGCCTGGAGGGAGGTGCTCTGCAAGAGCAGCACGTTGGAGAACAGACAGGGAAGAGCATTTTCGCTGGTTTGCAATCCACAGCCATGGTAATTCCGTCAGCAGAAAGATCCCACTGCAACAAATGAAGGAACTTCATAGCTCTCTGGGGAAAAATGTGTTTCAGGCAGGGCATCTGAGCCAAGTAAGACTCGTATTTCATTAGGAGGACCATGAAAGTGATGCACTCAGGCAGGCCTGCTTCTTGAGTGAGCTTGGAGGATGCAGCCAGCACAATAAATAAAGCAGTTATGTACCACAGTAGCACGTGTGTATGCGTGCATTCACAGTTTAAGTTTGCTCAAAAGTTACAGAACTTAAACGAGTTAAGGGATTTTAGAAAACATGCAAAAATAATCGGAAATTGTTCATGTTTTCCGTTGACATCAATCTTACTCTGTTATTGAGAGAGGCACAGTACTGCCCAGTGAAAGTCACATACAAGAGGGGCAAATTCTGATTTCTCTTCAGTGTCACCATGTGCTATAGCTCTGTATTTCCATACCCTGATTTGTTTGGATTTCTTTCAAGTCTGACCTTAATTCCGAGTATTTCCTGGGTTTATAATACTTAGCCTGGGGATATTTACAACATAGCTTTCATATATTTTGTCCTCAATAATGAAATTGTATTCTTAGCCCTAATTCCATTTTAACATTGCTGAACAGAAACCATGTACCTTTATTACATTGAAAAACTCATGCACAAACAACAAGCAACCAGCCCAAAGAACGCTACCTTGCAGTTTTTCAAATGATTTGCAAATACAAAGTATGTTGATTCTTTAATAATTGTTTATTTTATTGCCCAATTCAGGGATACACTCTGGCTACTGAATGCTGTGGTAAAGCAGCACAAAAATAACACAGCCATGTTGAGATGCACGTTCCACTAGAGCATTGCTGAGCTGTTGGTTTGCCCCTTCCATCTCCCAACCCTGTCCTGTCAATTCCCATCCTCCACCCACCCTCTCTCCCCTTCAACCTTCACCTGCACGTGAATGCAACCACATCACCAGCACCTGCATCTGTCCTGGCTTCCAGCCCACCTGACTCTGACACACAGCTACACCCACACCTTGCCATCCCTACCCTGGGCTAGGTGGGACACACCAGGTATCTTCTAAAAATAACTACCTAAAAGCAGCCACGACTTGCAGGCCATTTCTCATTAACTGATTGCTCATTGTCAAGCAAAGGTGGTCATACCAAACACTGAAAGTCATCCATTTTCAGTGACTCTCTGCTTGGTTTTTGCCACACTTGAGGTCTTCTCTCAAAAGGCCAACACTCCTACAGTTCTTGGGGACAGTGAAACCAAGTCCATAGTACCTAACTGCCAGACAGGAGGCAGAGCACCGAATTCCATAGAAAGGACGTCAGAGATGCCCAGCAACTTCAGACTTGCTGACTACTGCCCCAAAGAGGCAGCTGCCACAGAACTGTCTCTGCTGATGCAGGAATTTCAATAATAGACAATTTTTAAAAGCCCCAAACTGGCTTGACCACAGATGCCAAGTTTCTTAAATATGTTCTTTAAAGCTACCTCCTAACAAAGAACACAGATTCACTTGTAGGTCCTTAGAAAAAATTTCTTTATAAACAGACTGCTTTAATTTTATGGAAGATTTTTTCATCTGTAACAAAAAAGCTGAATTCCTAGTTAAAATGGAGCATCCTTTTGTTAGCTGCAGCTGATCCCTTTCTAAGTTTATTAATGCACTTCATTTTACCAGGTAAACCTTTAAGTCCTTTACTCATTAGTGTCACATTATTACCTGTTCTTTTATGACCTATGAAGTATTACTGTTCTAGAAATGCTAAATCCCACATTTATCCACAGTGAACATTTAGTCTACCTTCACTATTTCTGTAAAAAAAGATGTTTTTCTGATACTTCTTTCTTCAACACTGTCACATCTACAACGTATTTCCTACAAAGTTAATTGGTATAAAATCTAGATCAGATCCATAGCAACTATAAAAAAATATATAACAACTATTTCAGGACAAGGTTTGTCATCAGTGCCAACTGTGCCTCTGCCACACAGGCAGCGCTCACACTGGGATCAGGGGAGCCCCGCGCGTGTGCCCGAGGCTCGTGTCATGCTCCTGGGCCGTGTGACATGCGGGGCTGGCTCGCCAGCAGTGACACTCTGGACCACGCTACTGAGAAGATCCAGAGCAGCCTCAGTCACGGATGAGTCACGTCACTTTCACTGCCACTGCTTCTGCACTGAAGGAACTAAAGGAGCAGCCAAAGGTGGCCCTGGGGGCTCCCACAACACACAGACCTCGCTAAACGCTGCCAACAATGCCCCAAGAACCGCAAGTTCACTTAGTCTGTATTCTTAACAACACAGGGCTTTTGTTATTATAAATTTCAAAACAAAACCAAAGAATTCCACATAATATTTATACTTTCAAAAGTACAATATTAATACAGGTCGGTCAGTTAGAAATAACAGCAGTTTGTTAGGTCTACAAGATTTAACGTAAAACCGGTTTACAAATGCTGAAAAGCAGTAGTGGTCCAATAGTCACCGTTACACATGAATTTCTCTCTTCCAGAAAATAAAATTTAAAAAAAAAAAATCCCAATTCAAATTTACTAGTATCAATGAAATATTAATAAAACACCCCCAAACATGCCACAATCACTATTCACAAATAAAGTTAAAATGAAATATACAAAAATTCACTTAATACTGTTAAATAACAATAAACTACGAGATTTCCTGAACAGAAATGGTAGGACCCCTGAACGTTTTACAGTGAATGTCAGGAAAAATTAAGTTACCTATGACTATTTTCATGATATACCAGCCAAAGATTTACATGACCATTTCAAAATATACCAATAAAGATTTACAGTCTCTTTAAGATGCACTAAACAAATAGGTTCATAAAGGTGAACACAAATGCTTAAAAATACTGTAACCATCACCAAGGGTGTACTTATGATACTCACTGAGATGCATAAGCATAGTAGTAATATGTTTACTATCTCTGGAAAACAGGTAACATCTAAGATCTGAAAAACTCTCTAAGTTCCCATTGTAAAAGCTCTGTAGCATAGTGAGTTCTTCTCAAGTACAAACTTGCATCTTTCCAGTTGATTTCAAGTGAATAATGCACAAATGGGAGAGCAACAAGGTGGGAAAAGTGTGACATTATTCCCATGTTTGTGTAATTAGTTGTCCTGTTCCTCTGTAATGAAAAGCAAGCCAGGGTCCAACATATACGAATTGTCTTTTTACTATTTGTATTTTTAAGTTAAAAACAAGGTAAAAAAGTTATTGTTTCTGCAGGCCCCATATGCACAACAATGTGCAAATATGTTATGCTGGAGTAAGCCTGACAAAATGTCCAGCCTCCATGCTCTAATTCGTCAACAACTAACACAGGATCTGAGAGCAAATCATAGTTACTTTTCACTTGTTTGAATCAACCTTCACACCATGTGCTTTTCAAAAACATAATATGCATTATAATTTTTCAACTATTTCAACACATACTTTCAATGTTAAATAAGGAATTAAGTGCCAAGAACTTAGAGCATTAAAGATGGCTCACCTATAGCCAAGCAAAGCTATGTTTACATTCCAGGAAACACTGCAGTTTAAGAAATACAAAAAAACCCCGCAGCAGTAGAACATTTTATCAAGAGAAACAGATGCATTCACATATTATAAAGCCATTGCAACTTCTTCAGGCATGGAACTGTTGTGTTAACTATACAGACAGTAGTTATTTAGCAGCAATGATTCCGCAATAAATAATGCACTGTGTTTCTCAGTCCTGCACAAAAATTGCAGCTACAGTTACATCAACAGCTGTAACCTACTGGCTCTAGTGGCAGAGGAGACCTTAAAACCAACTGTACAAAAAATTGTCACACTGTGACAACAAATATAAAAACATAATTTGCAGGTTGGAAATAAAAAGACTCCACTGTTAAGAGGACAGTGTAGACAAACTGCGATTCCAAGTCCACCAAGAGAAAGCACTGCCTTCGGATCCGAGTCCTTGACCGACAGGATAGGCTTGGCCTTGACTCTGCACTGCCCCCTTTAGAAAAGCATGCTCTGCCTTCTGTTCTTCCCATGTCCTGCAACGCAAGATGGACCATGGTAAGAAACCGAAGCATTCGCACAACAGAGTATCACCAAGTTATTACCAAGATCTTTGTTCTACTTCAAGGCAACTCCCCTTGTGCTTCAACCAGCATCAGCATCTTTCTTTGAACGGCGCTCATTGCATTGGTTTTTCACTTTGCCACCACTCACCCCCACATAGTACTGGTTTGAAACTCCAAGAAGTTCTCACCTGCACAGTCCCTGCCCATCCCTCGTAAAACTCACATCTTTCTGTGCACTTAGCTTATGTGTCTCTACAGGAATCTCAGTAAATCATTCTGGATTTTTGTGTCACTATATTCACACAAACCAATTTAAAAAGCATTTTTCAATTCCGAATGCCTCTGGCACAGTATTCTTTTAGCAAGCATGAGAAAAAATAAAGCTTTCCATACCGGTCTCTGGGTAAGTGGAATTTCGAAAGCCAGGGTCTTTTTGCAATTGAATCTCTTTTAGACTGAATATTGAAACACCTGAAATGTAACAAAGAAATTAATTCATATACCAATGTAAAACTATGTTTTATTGACCAAAATGATATTCTTAATCATATAGTTTAGATAAAAAAATGTTTCCAATTCACAAATATATAAGTCACTAGATATCAGACTTCTTTAATAGATTAGAGATTTTCCTTACACCATGTACTTAGCTTTAATGCACTATCTTGACAATAGTCTGCTACTTTACTACTCCTCTTACTTTCAGGCAGAGTGTGTATTCTTGTTCCGAGACTTCTGAAGTATGCATGTTTCATGGCCTCTTCTGCTGAAATTCTCTTCTTTGATTCATACTGTTAATATAAAAGCATACAAATGTGTTGGCTTCCATTAAAAATCTCTTTGCATCAAGTGATTTCATCAAAGGGAGAAAGAGTTCTATTTGCTCAATATTTCCCATAATTCACTAGGACAATTATTTTTCATTACTTTCATTTCATACATGACAATTTAACATTGTATCAGAATCAGTACTGCCAACATGTACCAAGATTGCTAAAATAGTAAAAATAATTTCTGCAAATGGATGCAGGTCAAAACTACACCTAATCTTTATTTATAGATGGTACAATGATTAGATGTCTCCTGCTTGGCATCTGTGCAATTTTGGACAAGGCTGCAGACATTTAAAAGCTGCATACAAATAAGTTACAGTGCTGCATGTACTCAAAGATGCAGGAGTTGGCCTTCTGTCTTGCTTCCAGCTCCTTTTTAATACAGATTCAAAGATTAAACCCACGTACCTCTTCAGCTTTTGAATACAGTTGCAACATCAAGAAGTAATATTACACCTTAGTAACTCCTTCTTTAGTACTAAACTCAGTTTATCATTAAAGAAATCTAGCATTTTTATATAAAAGTTTTGGTTTAATACTGTGTTTCACAAGAGATTTAGTTTTTTCAGGACTAATTGAATAATTCTATTTTTACAAAAGGTAGAAAGAGAAGAAATCAGTTCTGGGGGAAAAAATAGCAAGCATCAGTTTTTTAATTCTCATACTAGACTGGCTTCTTCCCACATCTGTCATCCACTACAGACTCAGCAGCACATTCCACTTTGAGACAGATCTAAATATTTTGGCTTCTAATATATTTTGTACATAATATGTTAAAACTCGAAACTTGCATTTTTATAAAGTAAAGCCACAAAACACATCTTACTTGAAGGAACTTTGCTATCAATTCAATTCCTTCCGTGTCTAGCCTAAAAATAAAAATATTTTTAAAAGTTAAAACAGTTATGGAATTGTATTTATGAAAGTAAAACTGCAGAGGAACTGACTTCATTAAATGATATCAAACCTGAAAATTGTATCTAAACATGGAAATGCTTTCACCCAAACAACATTTATTCATGCTAATATGAATACATATGAGTCCTAATATCTCAGAACAAGACTATTTGGAAAACACTGGGGACACACAAATCCTTAGTTTGGATTGTCTTTTTCTAGGTTGACCTGGATCATTTATTTGAATTTCTAAAATTATTTCTTTTAAGCTTAAAAATACTACTCATTTACTAGAGGGACACAATGTTAGATCTTCTTCTTCAAAGTCAAAAACAAATGTCTTTGTTACTAAGTTTATTTATAATAACTGCACAGACCCTTCAACTTCATCATTATGGTTTTAAAATGATTACAAGAAACCGCTCAAGGAAACCTGGCCATTTTAACAAATGGCCTAGGCCTAGTATATAACCAGAAGAGAATTAGAGTTCTTCAGGAAATGCTGTGTGAATTCTCCTACTATGGAGACATCATTAATTGGAGTTTATCGTTCCACAGGTCATTAAGGAACTGTGGTACCTACAATGGTATTAGAGAAAGCAATCACATAGTACCAGGTTCTGCTTTGCATTATCATCTGCCCACAATAACACAACTGATGAGTAGTTTTACACTATTCAGTAGCAGATTGTACTTGGAAATGCATTCCCACTTAGGAATATGCAAAGCCACAGGGATGCATATTTTCTATTAATAAAACACAAAGTACCTTGGTGCATGGTTGATGAGAGGTTGTGGTTTATACTTAGGAAAGTTGTAGTTTCTAAATTCATCACTGGAAGAAATGCCTGGCCATGTTTCTTGACATGGAGTTCCTGCATTTGGAAGCAGTAACAAATTCAACTTAAAAATGTAAACAAACAACTTTGACATAAAAAAAGCATTTAATCCCGTAATTTAAAGGAGAAAGGTAAAAAATCATTCAATAAGACCATGTTGTGCACACTCAGCTGAATCATTTTTCATAACCTTGATTACAATACAATATATAATATTGTTCTGAGATAAAGATCTACAGTTCTCATACAAACACGGTGCATTAAAGTTAACATTGCTAAAGGTATCAATTTACCAAGAAGTCTGAAAATTAAGTGCAGTTCATCTTCAACAGTTGAACCAGGAAAAAGAGGCCTTCCTGATGCCATTTCAAAAAATATGCATCCGACGCCCCTTTATAAAGACAGAGAAAAAGATAAAGCAGAAATAATCCTATAATTTCAGCTCATGAAGGCTTCTGGGATTTCTCTTCAATTAAAACAAATGATTGGTTGTTAGCCACACCCTACTATTAAAATATTTAGAAAGATGTGTAGCAACAGAAGAGCTATCAAAGACTAAACAAAACCTGTGTCATAGCTATATTACATCCTCTTCCTTCACATGTTGAGTTAATCAATTTTATTAAAGTTCATGGTAAAATACCACATTACCCTGTTATTAGGAGAAGGCAGCTGTTTTTTTCCCTAATACTGTGGGCCTAATGCTTTCTTACTCTGAGCAATAAAAGTACTCTGCATTTTCAGAGGGGAATAATAGCATCTTCCCAGTCTACCAATCCTTTCCCTAAAAATCCAACTCAGTTGCAGCCTATAAAAATTCAAAGGTTGAGTATTTGAATGTTACTATTTAACAGCAAAGTTGACATTTTTTCAACTTGACTCAGAACAAAAATTTAAATTAGACCAAGCTATACAAACCACATGTCAATTTGAGTTGAATACTCTGAAGATCCAAGGAGAACATCAGGTGGCCTGTACCATAATGTGACAACTTCATTGGAATAGGTCTTCGTAGGAACAGACTTCGCTCTAGCCAATCCTTGGTAAAAAGGGAAACGAAGAGTCACGTACAGCTTGCTGAAATCCTTGTTGTATGAAACTGACAAACTATTTTAAAGACCTTATTATACTTGCTAAATATCGTCTCTTAGTGTTATTTAAGGCCCTAATAAATAGATTTCTACAACTTGTGATTGCCTTTTGGTATTTATGGCAATCTCACGGTCAGCATTTTTAAGCACAGAAGAAAGGTAAACAGATCAAAACCCAGACTAATCCTGTAAATTACATTAAATCAGTATAGCATTAGATCGGTATGACACCTCCCTGCTGCAAAAACCTTCTACACTCTTTCTGGAAAATTACATTGCAAAAGGCAGAAGGCAACAAACAAATAACTAAATGAGGGAAACAGACCAAATAAGTGTTGGATCAGCAGGGGTATTCCATCCTAACACTGTCAATTTGTTAGCAATATCTTCAATAAAATTCAGGTCTATCATGTTAGATGCAATCTTCTGAGCAACTTCCATTCACACAGAAGGGGTAAAATCAGAGGCACAGAGCACAACTTTCAAAGGATCTTCCAGACACAGAAGGTAACAGGAAAATGTGAATGCCCCACTCTACTGTAAATCCCAAGGAATTTGGTGTATCAGTGACAGCATAACACTTGACAATTTAGCACATGAACAAACCCTTCCTCTCTCCTGTCATGGTTACCCTGCTTCAGAGTGAGTGTGGAGTGTTAGGAGAAGCAAGGTGAGCTCCATCTTAGGGATTTGACTAAGTATCAATTTCACAGGAAGCTGTAAGACTACTTTCAAATTGCAAGTCGAGTGACAGTATTACCTATAGAGGTATTACTCTGATTATTTATACCCTGTAAAAGACTGACTTTCATTTCCCATTTGAGAACACCCAAATTCACTACAGACCCAAGGTAGTCATTTCTCCTTTATAAGGAAAAATGAGTTTCCTTTGCTGACACAAAAAGAAATTTGTTACAGAGTAATTTCAGGCCATACCAAAATCTGCAAGCTTCAGTTCTCCTTTCTCATTAATGAGTAGGTTTTGTGGCTTCAAATCTCGATGTAACACCTTTCTCCTATGACAGTATGCCAAACCACGAAGAATCTGATATAAAAATAGCTACAAAAGAGAACATTTATATAAATTAGACAAACAATGTTAATCTACAGATTACATGACTAGAACAGCCCATTTGGGCACTGCAGAGTTAAGTACTGAAAGCAGGACAAAATTACTTCTCAAAAAGTGAGTTACTCTCCTTATGAGCAAATTCTGGACATCATCATTATTGTTCAAAGATTTTAAATCCTTTTATGCTAATGCACTGCTTTAACACCATACTTCACAACAAAGACTAAGAGCAATTTGTTCTGTTTAACTGAAGAGAAACACAGGGCTGTTTATTTTTAAAGTGAGCATTTACCACTTCTCTTCCCCCCATTAATGTCTTTAAAGATAACTGTCTCTGACTATATACTCAAGTTCCCTTCTGCTGCAGAGTCTCTTCTGAAAATGCAGCTCAGCAGCGTTTCTATCCAACTGTGCTAACCTACCTAAAGAACGCCTTGGCATGCTACTGGAAAAATACACATAGATTCACAAGCTTAGGGAAGATGGATAAATGGGTAAATGAGGATTATTAAAACAGCCCAACTGCCTCTGGTATTTACATTCATCCCCTCACCTTGACACACACAGGTTTATTTTAATCCTTTGGAATAGCAAGCCAAGCAACACCTTCAGTCATGCATATCAACCCTGCACATACATAGATATAAAAGTAGTATGGGGCAAAGAAAGGTTTAGCAGTGGGCAGCCAAGCAAGTTTAGTGTATTGCTGCAAATACTTTGCAGTTTCTGTATGTATAAAGGGTCTGATCTTGAATATAGGACTTTTTGGTAGCCATTGCTGGCATTTACCACACAGCAGTCCTCAGTCAGCACAGGTAATCAAATGTACAATGAAAAAATACAGAGCATTGCATAAAGCAATGTGACAAATTCATCATGTAACAGGACCTCTGAGGAAAAACACTAGAATGTTTTTATATGACCATGTTCTAACATATTGGTTTATTTTTGCACCAAGTGACACCACCAAATTCTTTTTCATAAACTGGACAAATACACAGCAGGTGTAGTTACATCCATCTGTTCTCAGTCTGCTGACATGGGATTCATTTGTGCTAGAAAAACAGGAACTGGGATTGATTTCTTTCTCTTTGCTTTCTTTTCTGAAGAGTAGAATGAGAAGCAACAAGTCTTGTTCCATCTACTCATGCCCATACTGTTGCAGGGATAATCAGTCCCAAGCTTTATTAGCAGGACTTCAATAGAAATCAACGGCCTTCCGTAGTGTACACTGGGACTGCAAGGATTAGTCAAGAATGCAAAGCAGATTACAGAAATTGTGAAGCTTCACCACAGTTAGCAGGGATCCTTTTGGAAATGCACAGGACGCCATGTATTAGCTTAAAATTTTGGTTAAAACACTAACACCTGCAGAGATCACACATATCTTCATTTTGTCAAAACACAAAAACCTAAAATTAGCCAAGGAATGTGAGGGAATGCTTGACAGGGAGGTCTCTCAAATGTTAATGATGACTCAAACCCCCACAGTTATTAAAAGGTAAGCACCTACAGCTACCACAGCTAAGCAGCTGTTCTGGTTTCCCAGTACCAAAGGTACTGACCATATAAATTTGCTCTTTGAGCATAGCTTAAACCATAGGCACACAAGGAAAACAGTTCCTCGGCTTAGCTCAGATTACCACAAGCAGATTCTGGCTTGTTCTCAAACTACACTTACTGTAAGAGTCAGATTCCCACTTACATCTTTCCTGTACTTTTTTTTAAGCGTAAAGCACTGCTTAATAACTTGCAGATAATTAAAAACACAAGTGTAATTATGATTTTTGGTTGTCTCTCTGAAGTAGAAACAAATTAAAGAATTTCCCTTTGCAGGCTCTCAGAGGAAGCAACAAAGTAGGTTATGGGCAGATGTCTTTCCCTAAAGATACTTGGCAATGGAATGAAAGGGAAAGCTCACCAAACAGTAATCAATATCTAGCCCGAGTGCCAAATCACTTCACTCATTTCACGACAGTACTGTACTCTGTTTGGTCTCTTCTAAAGCCCTAAGTATTAAAGAGCACAAAGAGTTATGCCAGTTTTCCAAATAAAAGCCTGCTTTTTATGAGAGAAATAGCACTTGACCCTGAGTTAGTTTCAGCAGGCCAGATTGGAAACTGAGTCACTTGACCTGGCCACAACCGTAGAAAAAGCAAATTAGGCCTTAAGGAAAATTATTTCCATTTTCTTACTAATGGAAGGATGAAAATCACTCATTCTTAAATATATATTTTTAATTTCTTACTTGTGTGGTAGGCAGTGGCACCCAAAACCACATTCATGATTGAGGCTACATTTTCCTCAATGTCCATACAGAAATTTGAGGATATACCAAACTACAAGCTTAGTAAATGAGTATAAAATAATGGAAGGAAAAGAAGAAGTCAAAAGAGTTATGAATGTATTATTTTTTAGGAATTTTTAAATTTTAGATATGTAACTTCAAAGAGAATGAAAACATATGAAGTTATATAATTTCTTTTCAATATTTTAAATGCTTAAAACAAAAAGACACCAGCTGATGTCAAATGTAGCTAAGTTAGGCCAAGAAGAAAGTTTAATTTCTTTATTTTATTTTTAAAGAGACTAAACCATATAGCTCCTGATTATTTAGCGCTCTGAAATTCTTAGGACAAAGCTGGAAGGCAGTCACTGTCAATAAAAACACTCACCTTTACATTGTGCATACTCATGATGTTACCACAGTCATCCATGTACTGCTTCAGGTCCTTGTCCTATCAAAATACCATCATCACAGTTCAGTAAAATTATGGGCAACAAATTACATGAACTTTACTTATTGTTGGAATTGAAATGATTATCAGAAAAATGAGATTTCTGCAAAAGATATTAAATGATAAAAAACCCAAAAGCCTGGACACAAATACTCCTGGCTTTCCAGAGGATAGAAAGACCCATTTTCCAGCAAGCTGTACTGTCTCAGGCAACATTATTTGCTATTGCCTTCTCCTCCATCTATGTGTGGCACAGTATTTGATAGAATTGGTATATTCTCCAATTACATTGAAAGCCAGCTATGTCACAACGGGAAAATATCATTGGAACTATAGTGTGTTACCATTTTACACAGTTAATGATTTTGGACAGGTAGACAGTTTGCTCAGGCAGACCACCACTATCGGCTATTAATGAAACTCTGAAATGATCACAACAGTATTTACTAATTTACAGCAATTTAAGAACTGAATACACTTTTCTCATTTTTAGCTGAAGGACTGTAGATGCAGGAGAAAACTTGAATAGTCCCAGGATTTTAAAAAAGAGTACAGAATCCTGCTGTGTTTCTGTTTCTTAGAAACAATAAATCAAATATAAAGCTCACTAATTGTTTAAGCACTTACCAGGTATTCAAAAACAAGAGTCAAAGACTTGTCTGTGTGCACAATATCATGTAATGTAACAATATTTGCATGTTTCAGATCTTTTAATAATGACACTGCAAGAGAGAATAGGAAGAACAAAATAAGTGCAAAACACATGAGGAGTAAATGCAATTCCTAGTTAAATTCACACATGTAAGTTGAGTTTTTTTAATTAAAAAGCTATTTTTAAGAACATAATAGTCATATAGATCAAGTTAATAAGAAAGGTATTTAATCAAAACACCAAACACCCACTTGAGTAACAAGCTTGTATTTCCTATATGTTTCAGACAGAAGGAATTTTGTAAAAGGTATTCTGAGTCCCTGAAAGTTGCTCACTAACATCAGTCTAATTCAGTATTAAATCACCCACTTGTAATACTGCATTTGAGATCACAATCACCCCCCATAAGGAAAATAAATTTGAAACAAAATTCTGAGTATGTCTGGACTATAATTTTCCTCATCAATAGTAATAGCGATTTCACTAATGTCCCATGTAGCCTATATATTTCCAAGTACTGATGGTGCTTTGATCAAAAAGAAATCTAGAAGTATCTGAAATTCTAAGAATTAAGAAAAAAGTTACCACCTTCTCTTATGGCTGTGCATGGTGCTCCCTCTTCATGTTCCAGGCGGATTTCTTTCAGAGCTACCAGATTCTCTGTCAACTTACTTCTCCCCTTATAAACTGTTGCATAAGTACCCTATAAAATGGAAAAAGATGGGAACTTTTACAAGTTGTTCCTTCATCAAAACATTAGTTAAATAAGAAAATATTAACTTCTGCCTGAGGATCTAACAGGTTTCATTTTGGATATGAACAGTTTTTGACATATGTAAAAGCACAGAAATATTTTTTAAGCACAGGACTGAACTCACAAGGGATGTATATGCTTAACAGCTCTGGAAATTACATGGAAACCTAAATACCACAGAGCTACCAAAGAAGTCAGATCAGGTAGCATTAAGTTCACTAAGTTCACTGCTGGGATCATTTACACTCCTGAAAGTCTCTCTCTGGCTACGGATACCTAGCTTGGGTATCTCTATACTATGCTGCAGTTATGTTTCCAAAGGCTGCAGACATACTCTTCCACAACCTAAAGAAAACATGTAACTCTTTCTGATAGCTTCTCGTCTTCATTATGTATTTTTAGACAGCAAGAGATTCAAAACTCTGAAGGCATGTTAAATTAAGACAAAAAAATCTGACAAGTACGAAAAACTAATCCCTGCAAATGCCAAGAAGAAGCAACGAAGGTACAGAAACTGCCCTAGATCACTACGGTACTGTAAGACTCTGCAGAGGGATCTGGACAGGCTGCATTCATGGGCTGAGGATAATTTTATGAGGTTCAACAAGACCGAGTGCCAGGTTCTGCTCTTGGGTCTCAACAACCCCATGCAGTGCTACAGGCTTGGGGAAGAGTGACTGGAAAGATGCTCAGAAGGGAAGGACCCTGGGGTGCTGGTTGACAGCAGCTGAACACAAGCCAGCATGTAGCCAGGTGGCCAAAAAGGCAATGACACCCTGGCCTGTGTCAGCAATAGTGTGGCCAGCAAGTCAGGGAAGCGACCGTACCCCAGTACTCAGCACTGGTGAGGCAACACCTCGAAGCCTATATCCAGTTCTGGGCCCTCACTGCAAGAACGACACACAGGTGCTGGAGTGTCCAGGGAAGGAGCTGGTGAAGGGTCTGGAGCACAAAGTCCTGTGAGGAGCAGCTGAGGGAGCTGGGGGTGTTTAGCCTGAACAAAAGGAAGTTCAGGGGGTTCTTACCACTCTCTACAACTGCCTGAAAGGAGGCTGTAGCCAGGTGGATATCAGCCTCTTCTCCCAGGTAACAAGTGATAGGACAACAGGAATAGGCTTCAAGTCGCATCAGGCAGGCTTAGATTTGATAACAGGAAATGGAACCGTTTTAAATGGAGGACTGACTGCAATATTCACAGCAGAGATGCTGACCAGCCCTGCTTCCTTCTGCAATGTTCACTACATCCCATTTCAGTGCTCCTTGTCCATTTTCGATCCTTCTGGTCAACCTCAAACAAACTGGACAGGAATGACACTTGGCCCCTCCTGAATTCCACTGTTTCTCCGGAAGTCAGAGGCTGAGTGGAGGGGGAAAACCACACTGCTGCCCCCCC